>QGSO01001176.1:99868-124593 GCA_011037825.1 Carya cathayensis
CTCAAATAAACCAACAGTGAGTTATTAATTAATCGAAGATGATAAAACCATTTAAATTAATATTACACTTAATAACTACACTGAGAGGATGAATTAAGGTAGAATATTATTTTATAAACTAAAATTTATAAAATAATATTTCTTCATCATTATATAAAAATGATAAAGTACCGTTAATTAATCAAAGTGCATAAAACACTTAAATTTAAATAAGAATTTTCAACGTAAAATTAAACCTCTTAATATCTTAAAACAATTAAAATATTTAATCTAAATAAATATCCACAAGTATAATATTTTCAGAACTCATTAAATTATTATAATTGTGCTACTTTAAAAACAAGCTTATTTAATACTTTGAAATTCGATGGATAAGATCCGGAAAAACGTCATCGAGGTACAACGCTTAGGATAAAACTGTTCATGATTTTACAGCTGTCGGTGAAGAACAAATTACGTGATTTACGGAAAAGATAATCTATACGCGTGATTCCAGATGAGGGTAAAGACAAGAGAGATGTGATTGCTGTCGGGAAATAAATCCAAAACTGATAATTTTAGCGGGCTGTTACAAATAGAATTCTCAAATGGCAGAGGACAAGGGTTAATGGAAGTTGTACATCTATTAACTGAAGTGCTCAGGCAATAGCAACAGCAGCAAGTGCCCATGCAAGGACCTGAAATTAGGTGTTGTCTGTGGGCAACAAAGGGCTCATGAAGGTAGATAAGTGGATGATCAACTTCGATCGAACATTTGAAATTTGTGGGTGTATTGAAGAGCAGAAAGTGTTGTATGCCAGATATCTGCTGCAAGGAGAAGCTGGAATATCGTGGGACATGCGAAGGCAGCTTCTGACAAGGGAGTTGGGAACCCTAGCTTCCTTAACTTGGGAAAGATTTCGGGAAGAGCTCGATAATCAATTCTTCTTTGAATCGATGAAGGAGTAGAAGGTGCAAGAGTTTGCATCACTAGTACAAGGCAACATGTCTGTTGAACAGTATGCCGCCAAATTTATGGAGTTGGGGAGGTTTGCACCTCACCTAATTTCTACTGAGAAGATGCAATCCCAGAAGTTTCAAGAAGGCATGCGCTAAGGATATGTAACCAGGTGGCTTGCTTTCGAATCAAGAACTACCAGGAGCTGGTCAATGTAGCTGCTATTTTAGAAGCAGCATAAGGTTTTGACAACCCAAATCATTTTGGGACAAAATAGGATTTCACCCTATACTAATGAATAAAGTTGGGAAAGGAAGAAAATGTTTACCAGACCAAATAAGGGAAAAGGCATCGAGACTGGGAGCTCAATGCCAACCACATACCCAATACGTGGGATGTGTAGTAAAAACCATGGAGGCAACCACAAACTTACTTTAGGACTCTGTTTCGGGTGTGACCAACCTAACCATTTGATCAAAAATTGTCTCAAAAGAGCTAGGAGAAATGAGACTGTTCCCAACAAAGACTCCAAACCAAAGCTACGGCCTTTAGTACCAACTCAAGTGTATGTAGTCACTCCTGGAGAGGTTGATTGGATTAGAAGGAGCTGGCCCATTTATGGTATTTTTCTAAGACCTATGTGTTGTTACACCTCACTAAGATTGATTGGATTGCAATTAATGGTATTATTGCATTATTGTCATTATGAGGTAATATCAAGTTGTTGAGGTTTGTAGCTTGTACGCTGTTTGATTCAAGCATGTCATTGTTTTAAGAGACTGTGACAGCACACGTGAGTTTACTTAAACAAGCCAAATTTTTACCCAGGAGGTAAGAGTAATAATTTTCGTTAGGAGTATTTCTGTTTATACTTGTGTAGATATAGAATACCCTTTAGTAGTAAGAGAAAAGATACTGAAGGTAGATTAATTAGTATTCCACATGATGTAGTTTTTTTTTTTTTTTGAGGATGTAATTGAGTTTATGTTCGGAAGAGTGAAGTGATTGGGAAAAAATTTGGCCTTAGTAGGATTTACCTATGATATTAGTTTCATGCCGCCATTAAATGACCTTTGGCAAAGCATTGTATTAATGAGGACCTAGGTCGCCATTTTATGGGAGACAATTATGGGGAGAGTAAAATCATTGCCTTGAGGTTTTGCGTAAACAATAGGAATAGATCCTCTCGGTCAGAGTTAGAGTAAGAGACAGCTCGTGTTGGATAGAATAACTATGCCAACCATAAGAAAGAAAGCTTTGAGTTTCAATTAGTAACATAACGACTACCATGGTACCACCTATGAAGAGAAACAATTTGTTTCAGTTACGAAGAAATAATCATTAGGAACCATGGGCGTTGTAGAATATGTCTTTGTGAAATTAGAGATTTTAGATTGCATGGTTTGCTTTAGGATCTTTGGTATGAGTGCCACTAAAGGAACTAGTCATGATTGTAAATAGAGGAGTTATAGAAGTAGAGGGAGATGAGAGAAGAGCATCGTAGGAGATAACTCATTGAGCTGGATAGACAAGTCGTTGCCTTTTGGCTAAATATGGATCGATTAGAGTATTATCGCACCCATGTGATCGACATAGACAAGAATGGGATAGGCTATGAACGGAAGGCCTTGCCTCATGAGGTGCGATATCAGGCCCTCCACCCGACCACCTAGATGGATCGAGAGAGCTTCATGGTGAGGATGTCATGCTACAAAGATTAGTCTAGCCACATAGTTGAGGAGCCCTCCCCAACCGTTATGATACCCACAACGTCTAGATCATCGAGGGTGACTATTCAGGGGCACATTCACGACAGCAATCATGAGGAGGTCAAGCAGCACATTGACCCCAGTCATTTTGGAAACATGACATACAATTACAACGATGACATAGCTTACTATCTACCATAGCATACCACGTCAGTGGATTTCAACTCACCCCCACCTGCATTGTCTAGTGATTATATGTCCAACGATGGATAGTAGACATGGAGAGTGTATCATCTTCTCCTTTTGTGTGATAGTAGTTATACTATGTACACGAATAGATTTCGAGGATTTTTTTTTTTTTTTTGGAGGGGAGGATGTAACAACCTGCTAAAAATTTAATAGATGAACTTCTTTAGACCTTAGGAATTTAGTGAAGTTCTAAAACTACTTCAAAAATCAAGCGATCTTTTAGATTTTAGACTATTAACATAGTCGGTTTATGTGCTTAATTTCTATATAAGTTTTGTCATACTTTTATTCTTAATTTTAAGCTAGTTTGTGTTAAGTTTTCTTATTTATTAAAGTTTTTATTTATTTTTTTTATTTTTGTTTAGGAATAAATAAATTTAAGGAGTCATCAAGAGAATGGGAAACGTTCATTTCTCAAAATTCCTAAAGTACCCTTTGGTATTTGGAGGATAAAGTTTTCTAAACAACTCCAATAAGGATAATTTTGGTGTCTACATAAAGCCAAGAGAAAACCCTACAACTTTCGTGTTTAAGCCAGAGCTGAAAACGAACATCTTCAGAGAGGAAAGGATGCTTCAAGCAAGAGGTCAAAAATCTATAAAATTGGAGTTCATCAACGATAGAGATTCTCGATCTACATAGAGTTTCCTTCTTAACTCTTTAATCTTCTCTTTATATAATTTTCATTATGAATTCTAGAATTATTATGGTTTGTTTTGATTAGATTATGAACTAATTTCTATTGCTAAGGCTACAATGTAGCCTCTCCATGACAACCCTTAATCTTATTTTGTTGTGATCATAATTTTATCATTCCTTTTAAGTATACATCATTGTGTTTAATGCCTTCAATTATTTGGCCAATAGTTGAATGATTTGTTGTGCATGTTAATTCGAGGGATGATGCATGTAGTTTAGTTTCGTATGATGTGTGATGACCCGCTTTTATGTGTATTTTCACTGAAGGGATATTTTAATTTAATTAAATATTTTATAGTGCTTTTATTTTAAATTATCGAGTTTTAAATGGATTTTATTGGCTGTTGGATTTAAATTGTGATTTAATTTATTTTGGCTTGTTTTTGGTTTTAAAAATTTAAATAATTGGTTTTTACTAGTTATTTATTTTATTTTAGCTTATTGATGTGTTTAAAATATTTTATTGGTGTTTATTTATTTATTTGATGTAGTGTTAATTTATTTTAATCGTTTTATGTTTTTACCGTTTTCGGCTGATCAGTTTTTGGACTTCCGACGTGAGGACTGGACCTCATTAATTTCCTTCATCTTTTCTTTTCCTCTTCTTTTTCTTTTTTCCTTTTTTCTTTTTTCTTTTTCCTTTTTTTCCCTCTCCCGTTCGGCTCTCTCTCTCTCTCCCCGCGTCCCTCTCTTTCTCTCTCTCTCCTCACCCACGCCGGAAAGCCTTCCCGCCCAGGCCCGCCGTTCGCCGGCGTCGTGCCCGACGCCACCCCTGCCGGTCGACTCCCCTCCGGCCGGTGATCATCCCCTCCGACTCCCAGCCCCAACCGGCCGGCCGTTTGGCCGGAAAAAGCCCAACAAGCCGCACGGCTTGAGGCCCGATCCGCCGCCGTCGCTCCACCTCCGGCCACCACCTCTTCACCACTTCTTCCCCTACTCCTTGCCGACCTAACCCACCCATCCCCGGCCTCAAACGGTCACCGGAGCGGCTCCCACGAGCTCAACTCCGATTTGCCCTTTTTCCGCCCCTACCGGCGTTTTCGCCGCCACCCACGGCCAAAACTCACTTCCACTAGCTTCATAAACATCTCTAGACCATTCCCTATCAATTTGGTGTCTTGGTTTGTCCCCGGTCAAAAGTGGGTATTTTGCGACCCACGGGAACAGTGCATTTGCACTGTTACGTTGCTTTCGCATCGCCGTTCGCTTCGCGCCGAACCTTCTAAAAATCCTATATAGCGCTGTAAGTATTTTCCAAACGCTACTTTTAGATTTAAATGTATTTTACTCTTTCAATAAATTATTTGGTTGGTTCGCTGATTCCGGACTGAGTCCGAGGAGTTCGGGGGTCGGATGGATGGAGGACGGAGTTGCTTGATTTGTTGTGCTATGGTTGAATTTATTTGTCGAGCATTGAAATTGGCATTTACATGATGCATGCACTTGTATTTTATTTTATTGGAAAAATCATGTTTTATTGGCGTAAATGATTTTTGGGAGTGTGCGTATCACGAGCCCAAGCCGGGATGGGTTATTATCTCGGTGGAGCTCCTCTGGTCACTCGGGAGTGGATAATACTGAGTGACATCCCCTGGGTTGTCGCCGGGCGACGACCGGATCGCACGATACGGTAACGCTGTCGTGTCGACTCCGTGGTCCTTTTAGTGGCGGGGACTAGAGGATGGCCTGGCCAGGTACGCGCGAGTTGGAGGCGCGAGTCTGGGCATCGCTCGTGTAGGTGTCACACGCGTAGACGTTACCTGCGGTGTGGCACAGAGCCAGAGTGTGCGGATGATCCCTAGGGGAGATCATGGTGCATGCATAATTGGTTGGTTTTCATGGTTTTCGGATATGGGCCATTTTCTGGGAAAATGGCGATGGTCTTGTGATCCATTTTCGGGGAAAATGGTGGTTTGGGCCATTATCTGGGATAATGGCGAGGCTTGGTTTTAAAGGTTATGTTTTTAAGCCAGTTGGGTTTTTGGCGTGCGTGGAAAATATGATTTATGAGTTTTGGAGCATTGACATTCATTCATACTTGTTGTTTGAGTTTAATATGCTTTTATCTAGTGGTGTTTGGATTTTACTTACCTGCGGCACCATTTTTGGTACCGTAGATTTTGATGCAGCGTTCGAGGAGGAGGAGGAGGCTGAGCCCGAGGATACGGCTCCGCCGGAGTTCTGATTTGAAGTTATGCTTTGTACTTAGTTTTAAAACAATATTTATATCATGTAATATTTTATTATGTGCCTTTGAACCGTTTGTATTTTATTTAAAAAAAAAATTCTGGTACTTAGTATTTGACTTTGCTATCCGCTGCGTATCTTCTTGTGCACATTTGTCGCTTGCACACACTTGGCACTCTTCGATAGGGTGGTGACCCGTGATGTCACCATCCGGGCGCCTCGAATTCCCCGTTTTCCGTACGTGGGGATTTTGGGGGCGCCACAGGTGGTATCAGAGCGGTTTGGCTCTGGGTAAAACCACATGTCCCATAGGAGAGGTACCAGAATGTTTTTTTTTAGTTGTGTTTTAAAATTTATTTTAAGTAATATTGCTTTTTGACGTGGTTTAGTTGTTTTGAATTTATTTGAGCTTGTTTGGTTGTTTTATTTAATTAGTTATGTTATTGCTGCTGATTTGTTTTTGTTTTCTTGTTATGTGGATTGGTTTTGGTTTGGTTTTATGTTATTGGTTTTATTTTTTTTTTTTAAAAGGGGGTCAAAGGTTGTGGTGGCAGGTAAAATGGTGAGACCGAGGAAATCTACACAAGGGCCACGGGATGATACACAGAGAGATGACTCCATTGCCCAAGCTATACGGCAAATGACAGAATTTATGCAGCAAAATTTTAGGCCTCAGCAAGGAGTGCCTAGCCCACAACCTGGAGGTCCTTGGCCGCAACAAGGAGGACCTTGGCAGCAAGGAGGGGCTTGGCAACAAGGAGGGCCTTGGCAACAAGGAGGGCCATGGCTGCTACCAGGAGGGTCCAGTGGAGGAGTGCAAGCGGGGTGCACGTATGAGCGCTTTCTGGCGCATAGGACTCCCCACTTCACTGGAGACGAGGATCCACTACAAGCTGGAAAGTGGATCAAGGACTTGGAGAGGACTTTTGAGGTATGTGGTTGCACCGAGGCGCAACAAGTTCTCTACGCCAGCTATCTGTTACAAGGCACTGCTTTTGATTGGTGGGATACCAAAAGAATAATGCTGGAGTCAGAATTGGGGTCTTTTGCCGCGGTGACTTGGCAGCGCTTCAAGAAGGAATTTAATAACCGCTTCTTTCCCGCTTCTGTAAGGCGGCAAAAAGCAAGAGAGTTCTCACACTTGGTCCAAGGGAGCATGACCGTGGAACAGTACTCCCGAAGGTTTGTAGAACTTGGGAAATTTGCTCCCCACCTCATCGCCACAGAGGAGATGCAAGCTGAGCGTTTCCAGGAGGGTCTACGCCCCGATATACGCCGGTTGGTAGTCAGCCACCGGATATCCACCTTTCAGGATTTAGTGGATGTGGCCACCCTCGTGGAGCGGGAGAATAATTTGAGTATGGGTTCCCCTCCGGGACATAAAAGGCGAAGTTTTACTGGAGAAGGAAGTAGCTCTGGATCGCCTCAGAAAATTGTTCAGCGGTCTGGAACTCGACCACAAGCTGCCTCAGGAGTGCGTATAGGAGGTCGGATGCCCGTTTGCATGAGGTGTAATAGAGCTCATACGGGTGAGTGCACTTTGGGTGGAGCTCGATGCTATAATTGTGGCCAGCAGGGACACTTTGCCCGTGAGTGTCCTAATACAGTTCAAGGAAGCCGTGGAGGTCGACGTGGTGGAAGAGCTAATCAGAGACAAGTAGCACAGGCTCGAGTGTATGCTCTTACCCCTGGAGAGGTGGATGATGAGGCACCAGCGACCCACGATGCTGGAGTGATTACAGGTATGGTTCTAAATTAACTAATTTTTGGATTTGATGTTTGGTGTGGTTTGATGTTTGTTTGTTTCGGATTTTGTGGGTGTATGTGTTTGGTTCAGGAAGAGTTCGGTTATATGACTTTTATGCTTGCACATTGTTTGATTCGGGTGCATCTCAATCATTTGTGTCTTCTACGTTCGCTCGGATATGTAATTTGGTTACGGGACCCCTACCAGGATCGTTAGTGGTGAGTCTTCCGAATGGTGAAATGGTTTGTTGTTCTAAAGTTGCGTTGGGTTGTCCCTTGGATTTTGGTGGTAGGACCCTTGATGCCGACTTGGTGGTGTTCAAGTTGTTGGGATTTGATATTATTCTCGGCATGGATTGGTTATATCGGTATTGTGCAAGTATAAATTGCAGAAGTCGGGTAATCAGTTTTCAACTCCCAGATGGTGGTTGTTTAGAGTTTATGGGAAGTAAATTAAAAGAGAAGCCGATGGTTATATCGGCAATTCAAGCGAAGAAAGATATTGCTTGTGGGGCGGATGCCTTTTTGGTTCAAGTGGCGTCTACGCCAATTGGGAACAAGTCCTTGGCAGATTTTCCAGTGGTAGGAGAATTTCCCGATGTGTTCGTAGATGATTTGCCGGGGTTACCTCCAGTCCGCGAGTTGGAGTTCGCTATCGATCTAGAACCCGGGGCGGCTCCTGTGCATAAAGCCCCTTACCGTATGGCACCAGCCGAGTTGAAAGAGTTGAAAGCCCAGTTGCAAGAGTTGGTCGACAAGGGGTTTATCCAGCCAAGTACTTCGCCATGGGGTGCACCAGTTTTATTTGTTAAAAAGAAAGATGGCACTCTTAGAATGTGTATTGATTATCGAGAGCTTAATAAAGTGACAATAAAGAATAAGTACCCTCTTCCAAGAATTGACGACTTATTTGATCAGCTTCAAGGAGCGGCTATCTTCTCGAAGATTGACTTGAGATCGGGATATTATCAGCTGCGAATAAGAGATAGAGATGTCCCCAAGACTGCTTTTAGATCAAGATATGGGCATTACGAGTTCAAAGTGATGCCTTTTGGGTTGGCTAACGCTCCTGCAGCTTTCATGGATCTGATGAACCGGGTTTTTCGACCTTATCTGGATTCTTTCGTAGTGGTTTTTATTGATGATATTTTAGTTTATTCCCAGAATGTTGACGAGCATGCTTATCACCTTCGCTTAGTGCTTGGGAAGTTACGAGAGCACCAGTTGTACGCGAAGCTTAGCAAATGTGAATTTTGGCTGGAAGAAGTCAGATTTCTCGGGCATGTAATTTCCCAGGACGGTGTGGCAGTTGATCCCAGTAAGGTGGAAGCTATTTTATCATGGCAGCGTCCATCGACTGTGCGCGAGATCCGAAGTTTCTTGGGACTTGCTGGATACTATAGAAGATTCGTGGAGGGATTTTCCCGATTATCCGGTCCTCTCACCGCTTTGACTAGAAAGAATGCAGAGTTTGTTTGGTCAGACAAGTGCGAGAGGAGTTTCCAAGAATTGAAGAACAGATTGACAACTGCGCCAGTTTTAGCACTTCCAAAACCGCTTGAGCCGTTTGTTGTTTTTAGTGATGCATCTAAATTTGGTTTGGGGTGTGTTCTCATGCAAGGAGGACGGGTCGTGGCTTATGCGTCTCGTCAACTGAAAGACCACGAGAAGAATTACCCGACACATGATTTGGAATTGGCCGCAATAGTGTTTGCCCTTAAGATTTGGCGACACTTTTTATATGGAGCAGTTTGCGAGATCTACACCGATCACAAGAGTCTGAAGCATTTATTTTCTCAGAAGAATCTCAACATGAGGCAAAGGAGATGGTTAGAGCTAATAAGCGACTATCAGTGCGAGATTAAATACCACCCAGGAAAAGCAAATGTAGTTGCAGATGCCTTGAGCCGGAAGTCACATTTAGAGGATGAAGCTGAATCTTCTGGAGTGGATTCTTTACTTTGCGGGTTGAGAAGGCTCCTTATTGGAAGTTCGCAGCAAGAGGAAGTGATATCTTCAATTCTTGATATTCGGGTAATTGATTTTGAAGAATTGAAGACTCTTCAGAGAAAAGATCCGAAGCTGTTGGACATTAGAAAAAGGGTCAGAAAATCTAGAGGGCCGTTGCACTACAGTTTGGATAAAGATGGGATTCTTCGATTCCGAGATCGTAGAGTAATTCCTAAGGACTCGGAATTTAAGGAGCGAATTATGACGGAGGCTCACGCGGCTCCCTATTCCGTTCATCCGGGTAGCACCAAAATGTATCGGGACTTAAGGAAAAATTATTGGTGGGAAGGAATGAAGAGGGATATTGCCTTGTATATTGAGAGATGTGGCACTTGCCGTCAAGTCAAGGCCGAGCATCAAAGACCAGCAGGTTTGCTCCAGCCTCTACCTGTTCCTGAATGGAAATGGGATGACGTCTCTATGGATTTTGTAGTGGGCTTACCGAGGACTCCCAGTGGAAAGAACTCAGTTTGGGTAATTGTTGATCGACTGACTAAGTGTGCTCATTTCTTACCGGTCAATAATGCGGATTCTCTGGGAAAATTGACCCGCTTGTATGTAAAGGAAATAGTGAGACTACATGGGATACCCAAGAGCATAGTGTCGGACAGAGATCCAAGGTTCACCTCCCATTTTTGGAAGAGTTTGCAGGCGGCTTTAGGTACTAAATTAAAGTTTAGTACTGCTTATCACCCCCAGACAGACGGCCAGTCAGAGCGCACGATTCAAACTCTTGAAGATATGTTGCGAGCGTGTGCTTTAGATTTTCAAGGAAGTTGGGAGAATCACGTGCCACTCATAGAATTCGCGTATAATAACAGCTTCCATGCATCCATCCAAATGGCTCCTTATGAAGCTCTGTATGGTAGAAAATGCAGATCACCCTTATGTTGGGATGAAGTCGGGGAGAAGAAAATAATTGGACCCGAGATAATACAGGATATGCAAAATCAGATTCAGATTATAAGAGATAACATGGCTGCAGCGCAAAGTCGTCAAAAGAGTTACGCGGATACCAGGAGGAGAGAATTGTCTTTCGAACAAGGCGATTGGGTTTATCTTAAGGTCTCTCCCATGAAAGGAGTTAAGCGTTTTGGGAAGAAGAGAAAGCTGGATCCAAGATATGTTGGACCTTTTCAGATTTTGGAGAAGGTAGGGTCCGTCGCTTACAGAGTTGCTTTGCCAGAATATTTTGGGGATATATACAATGTCTTCCATGTATCGTCTTTAAAGAAGAGTTTTGGACAACAAGAGCCACGTTTTGTCGACCCAGAGAATATTCAGTTGCAACCGGACCTTACTTATGAGGTTGTTCCATCGCAGATCATGGATTGGAAGGAGCAACAGTTAAGGTCTAAAACGATATATCTGGTTAAGGTGGCCTGGGGAGATCCGTTAGCTCAAGATTTCTCCTGGGAGCGAGTAGTGGACATGAGGGAGCAGTACCCCTACTTGTTCGAGTGATGACGGTACGTTTTTTTTAATCTTGGTTGCAGTCGGTTTTATGTGGAATTGTATGGCTTGTTTCAAGTTGGTGTTCGGACCTGCAAATTTCGAGGACGAAATTTGTTTTAAGGGGGGGAGGATGTGATGACCCGCTTTTTTGTGTATTTTCACTGAAGGGATATTTTAATTTAATTAAATATTTTATAGTGCTTTTATTTTAAATTATCGAGTTTTAAATGGATTTTATTGGCTGTTGGATTTAAATTGTGATTTAATTTATTTTGGCTTGTTTTTGGTTTTAAAAATTTAAATAATTGGTTTTTACTAGTTATTTATTTTATTTTAGCTTATTGATGTGTTTAAAATATTTTATTGGTGTTTATTTATTTATTTGATGTAGTGTTAATTTATTTTAATCGTTTTATGTTTTTACCGTTTTCGGCTGATCAGTTTTTGGACTTCCGACGTGAGGACTGGACCTCATTAATTTCCTTCATCTTTTCTTTTCCTCTTCTTTTTCTTTTTTCCTTTTTTCTTTTTTCTTTTTCCTTTTTTTCCCTCTCCCGTTCGGCTCTCTCTCTCTCTCCCCGCGTCCCTCTCTTTCTCTCTCTCTCCTCACCCACGCCGGAAAGCCTTCCCGCCCAGGCCCGCCGTTCGCCGGCGTCGTGCCCGACGCCACCCCTGCCGGTCGACTCCCCTCCGGCCGGTGATCATCCCCTCCGACTCCCAGCCCCAACCGGCCGGCCGTTTGGCCGGAAAAAGCCCAACAAGCCGCACGGCTTGAGGCCCGATCCGCCGCCGTCGCTCCACCTCCGGCCACCACCTCTTCACCACTTCTTCCCCTACTCCTTGCCGACCTAACCCACCCATCCCCGGCCTCAAACGGTCACCGGAGCGGCTCCCACGAGCTCAACTCCGATTTGCCCTTTTTCCGCCCCTACCGGCGTTTTCGCCGCCACCCACGGCCAAAACTCACTTCCACTAGCTTCATAAACATCTCTAGACCATTCCCTATCAATTTGGTGTCTTGGTTTGTCCCCGGTCAAAAGTGGGTATTTTGCGACCCACGGGAACAGTGCATTTGCACTGTTACGTTGCTTTCGCATCGCCGTTCGCTTCGCGCCGAACCTTCTAAAAATCCTATATAGCGCTGTAAGTATTTTCCAAACGCTACTTTTAGATTTAAATGTATTTTACTCTTTCAATAAATTATTTGGTTGGTTCGCTGATTCCGGACTGAGTCCGAGGAGTTCGGGGGTCGGATGGATGGAGGACGGAGTTGCTTGATTTGTTGTGCTATGGTTGAATTTATTTGTCGAGCATTGAAATTGGCATTTACATGATGCATGCACTTGTATTTTATTTTATTGGAAAAATCATGTTTTATTGGCGTAAATGATTTTTGGGAGTGTGCGTATCACGAGCCCAAGCCGGGATGGGTTATTATCTCGGTGGAGCTCCTCTGGTCACTCGGGAGTGGATAATACTGAGTGACATCCCCTGGGTTGTCGCCGGGCGACGACCGGATCGCACGATACGGTAACGCTGTCGTGTCGACTCCGTGGTCCTTTTAGTGGCGGGGACTAGAGGATGGCCTGGCCAGGTACGCGCGAGTTGGAGGCGCGAGTCTGGGCATCGCTCGTGTAGGTGTCACACGCGTAGACGTTACCTGCGGTGTGGCACAGAGCCAGAGTGTGCGGATGATCCCTAGGGGAGATCATGGTGCATGCATAATTGGTTGGTTTTCATGGTTTTCGGATATGGGCCATTTTCTGGGAAAATGGCGATGGTCTTGTGATCCATTTTCGGGGAAAATGGTGGTTTGGGCCATTATCTGGGATAATGGCGAGGCTTGGTTTTTAAGGTTATGTTTTTAAGCCAAATGGGTTTTTGGCGTGCGTGGAAAATTATGATTTATGAGTTTTGGAGCATTGACATTCATTCATGCATATTGTTTGAGTTTAATATGCTTTTATCTAGTGGTGTTTGGATTTTACTTACCTGCGGCACCATTTTTGGTACCGTAGATTTTGATGCAGCGTTCGAGGAGGAGGAGGAGGCTGAGCCCGAGGATACGGTTCCGCCGGAGTTCTGATTTGAAGTTATGCTTTGTACTTAGTTTTAAAACAATATATATATCATGTAATATTTTATTATGTACCTTTGAACCGCTTTGTAATTTTATTTAAGAAAACATTCTGGTACTTAGTATTTGACTTTGCTATCCGCTGCGTATCTTCTTGTGCACATTTGTCGCTTGCACACACTTGGCACTCTTCGATAGGGTGGTGACCCGTGATGTCACCATCCGGGCGCCTCGAATTCCCTGTTTTCCGTACGTGGGGATTTTGGGGGCGCCACATGATGTATGCCATGAATTCAACGTAAGACTGGAATGTGCCAACATGATTTGTGTGGCTTTTATGTGAAATATTATTAATCTTAATGTGCTCAAATGCTTTTAAATTTGCATAGACATATCGCGGATTATCGTATGTTGAGTAATTCTAAGTTAGAATATTTCACCGTCAAATAGGATGATAATTGATTGATTGTATGGTTAGGATTTGGAATTAGATTGGTTAGGTGAGTCGAATGCCACTGTCAAATAGGATGATAATTGATTGATTGTATGGTTAGGATTTGGAATTGGATTGGTTAGGTGAGTCGAATGCCTTAGTGTTTTCTTCTTGGGTAAAATCTTCTTCTTTTGGTCAATTCTTTAGTTATTGATTTAATTTAATTTGTTGCTGATTTTCTAATTCAAAATCCACCACTTTTCTTTATTTTTCAATTAACTTAATATTAGAACAATTTCAATAGTTAATAGGTAGATAGTCATCGTGGGTTCGACATATTGTTATCATTATATTACTTTGTATGATTTCGTACACTTGCAAAATTTCACAACAAGTTTTTGGCGCTGTTGCCGAGGACTATTTATTTTCTATTACTTTTGATACCAACTAGTTCTAAGTTAATTTGAATTTTTTTTTCTAAGTCTTGATTGTTAATTTGTTTTTATTTTTCTTTTCAGGATTCTCGAGTTGTACATGAGATGTACTCAAAGCTTGGATTTAGTACATTTTGACCCTAATATTGAACGCACGCTTCATCGTTCGAACAAGGAGAATGAGGATTCCACAACTGAGAATGAAACAATCGAAGATCAACTTGGAAATAGGACTTTGGGAGATTATGATGTCCCTTTGGTCACCGAAGCTACTTCTAGCATTAGACGACCTACCATTCAAGCCAATAACTTTGAGATAAAGCCAGCTATTCTTCAAATGGTGGCTTCAATGGTACAATTCAGTGGCATGCCACATGATGATCCAAATGCTCACATAGCTAATTTTCTGGAGTTATGTAGTACTTTTAAACATAACAGGGTTTCTGATGATTCTATTAGATTGAGACTCTTTCCACTCTCTCTCCGAGACAAGGCAAAGGTATGGTTAAACTCACTTCCACCATTAACCATAACTACATGGGACAATTTGGCTAAAAAGTTTCTAGCAAAGTTCTTTCCCCCAGCCAAAACCGAGAAAATGCAAAATGATATCACCACTTTTGTCCAATTTGATATGGAGTCGCTTTATGAAGCTTGGGAGAGGTATAAAGAATTTCTTAGAAAGTGCCAACATCATGGACTTCCTGTTTGGATTCAAGTGCAAACCTTCTACAATGGTTTGCAGCCTACAACATGTACAATGATTGATGCAGCAGTGGGAGGGACTTAGATGAAGAAATCACCAAAAGACGCATATGAATTGGTGGAGGAGATGGCAACCAACAATTATCAATGGCCAGTGGATCAAGTGACAACAAAAAGAACTCAGGGAGTTCACGAAATTGATTTTTTATCTACTTTAACTTCTCAAGTTGTAGCTTTATCTAAGAAATTAGACAATGTTAATGTGAGTTCCATTCAATCTACTAATGCAATTTGTGAATTTTGTGCAGGAAATCATATGGGGGTAGATTTTCAAGTAGGAAATCCATTCGCCAACAATAGTTCGAGGCAAGCAAACTTTTTGTCGAATTACCAATGACAAAGCAATCCTTATTCCAACACTTACAATCCAGGATGGCGAAATCCCCCAAATTTCTCATGGAACAACTCCCAAAATGTTGTCAAGCTTCCACCAGGTTTTCAAAATCAACAACAAGATAAGAAGCAGAATATGGAGTTGGTAATGGCACAATTTATGGCCAAGGTATATGCTAAATTTCAAGAACATGACATTGCTCTAAAGAACATTGAGAACACTATGGGGAGCATTGAAAGAACGCTCAGTCAATTGGCAATTTTGTGAGGGCCAAGGGCATTCAACTAATGATTGCCCAACCATTCCAGCTTTTAAAGAAGTTCTTTTGGATCAATCTAATGCTGTTAATATGGTTGCTAAATCTTTTTCAGGTCCTTATTCCAACACCTATAATTCGGGATGGAGAAATCACCCCAATTTCAGTTGGAGAGGTGATCAAGCTGCTTTACCTGCACCCAACATAGCTGGTCCTTCACAAATTGTACCCTACACTACTCCAGGAGGTCCAGGACCATCTCAATATGCCAACCACATGTTACCAGTTCAGAAAAAGAACCTTGAAGACAATTTCCAGCAATTATCCACCAACTTTCAGCAGCTGTCCACCAATTTTCAGCAATTCATGCAAAGCCAAGCTGCTATCAATAGTCAAAATTCCCAAGCCATTGCTGACATTCGAGGGTCAGTCACAAGGTTGACCACAACCATGAGCGCTCAAGAGAAAGGGAAGTTCCCTGCACAATCTCAGCCTAATCCACAAGGCCAAAACCAACAATTTCAAAGTATGGCAGGAGATCCAAATGTCAAGCAAGTCAAGGCTATTACAACCTTGAGAAGTGGTAAGGTGATCGGCATCCCAGATCAAGAGGTAGAAAAGAATGGTAACATTTCTAACCCTCCTTCTGAAAATGAGGCACATGATCCTTTGGAATCTAAAAGTGTCCCAAGCACTACACTTGCACCTTTTCCTCAAAGGTTAATCCCTTTGCACAAAGATAAGCATCACGCTGAAATCCTTGAAATTTTTAAGCAAGTTAGGATAAATATACCATTGTTGGATGCTATTCAACAGATTCCTACCTATGCTAAATTTTTAAAGGATTTATGCACCGTGAAAAGAAAATTGAATGTGCAAAAGAAAGCTTTTCTTACTGAGCAGGTTAGTGCTATTATCCAAACCAACACTCCTCCCAAATACAAGGATCCAGGATCCCCTACCATAGCTTGCATGATAGGGAACTCAAAAATAGGCCAAGCATTATTAGACTTAGGTTCAAGTGTGAACTTATTGCCTTATAATGTTTATGTTCAGCTTGGATTGGGTGAGTTGAAATCTACTTCTATCACATTGCAGTTGGCAGATAGGTCTATAAAGATTCCTAGAGGTGTTGTGGAAGATGTTTTGGTTCAAGTAGACAAATTCTACTATCCAGTAGACTTTGTCGTACTCGACATGCAATTGACTAATCATTCTACTTTCCAAGCACCGGTTATCTTAGGAAGACCTTTCTTGGCTACTTCTAATGCACTCATAAATTGTAGAAGTGGAGTTTTAAAGTTGAGTTTTGGAAATATGACCTTGGAGCTAAATATTTTTAATCTTTGCAGGCAACTGCAAGAAGTTGAAGAAGTTCATGAAGTGAATTTGCTGGAAAATTTCATTGATGAAAATTCTGCACATTACTTTCAACTTATTGATTCTTTAGAGGAATTTGAAGAAGATTTGAAAATATTTGATAATGTTAATGACTCATCTCTTGTTTCCTCAATAGGTCAGCAAGTTACACAACCATGGAGGCCAAAATTTAAGCAACTTCCACCATTGACATCAACTCTCAAACCTTCGGAGGAGCAATCCCCAACTTTGGACTTCAAACCTCTCCCATTGGAGTTGAAGTATGCTTTCTTAGGACCACAAAGCACTTTCCCTGTGGTAATTTCTTCTCACTTAACTAGTGAACAAGAAGAAAAATTGCTAGATGTGCTTAAAAAGCATAAAAAGTCTATTGGGTGGACAATCGCTGATATAAAAGGAATAAGTCCCTTGGAGTGTACCCATAGGATTTATTTAGAAGATGATTCAAAGCCTTCTAGGGAAATGCTAAGAAGGTTGAATCCCACAATGAAAGAAGTGGTTAAAAATGAGGTGTTGAAATTGCTTGATGTGGGTATCATTTACCCCATCTCGGATAGCAAGTGGGTAAGTCCCATCCATGTAGTTCCAAAAAAATCTGGGCTTACCATTGTTAAAAATGATCAAAATGAATCGATTCCGACAAGAATTCCTACTGGGTGGCACATGTGTATTGATTATAGGAAGTTGAATGCCGCCACTAGGAAAGATCACTTTCCTTTGCCTTTTCTTGATCAAGTGTTAGAAAAAGTCACTGGACATGCTTTTTATTGTTTCTTAGATGGGTTCTCCGGTTACTATCAATTAGAAATAGCACCAGAGGATCAAGAAAAGACCACCTTTACTTGTCCTTTTGGTACTTTTGCTTTTAGGAGAATGCCTTTTGGTTTATGCAATGCACCAGCAACTTTTCAAAGATGCATGCTTAGCATTTTTAGTGACATGATTGAGAACACTCTAGAAGTGTTTATCGATGATTTTTCTGTATTTGGTAATTCATTTGACGTTTGTTTAACCAATTTACAAGCTGTTTTGGCCAGGTGTGAAGAGAAGCAGTTGCTACTTAATTGGGAGAAGTGCCATTTCATGGTGCAACAGGGCATTGTTCTGGGACATGTTGTTTCATCTAGAGGACTTGAAGTAGATAGGGCAAAAATTGAGTTGATTTATAAACTTCCTACACCTAAGTCAATGAAAGACATTAGATCTTTTCTTGGGCAGGCATGCGGGTTTTTATAGGAGATTTATCAAAGACTTTAGCTCTACTTCTAAGCCTCTAAGCTATTGATGAATGATGTAAAATTTGATTGGACACCCGAGTGTCAAGAAGCTTTTTGTCGGCTTAAAACTTTGCTAACCACTGCTCCGATTCTTCAACCTCCTGATTGGTCACTTTCTTTTGAAATCATGTGTGATGCAAGTGATTTTGCTATAGGAGCTGTTCTTGGACAGCGTAAGAACAAACTTCCTTATGTCATTTACTATGCAAGTAAAACTTTGAATTTTGCTCAAAAAAATTATTCTACTACTGAAAAAGAATTACTTGCTGTAGTATTTGCTTTAGAGAAGTTTCGTGCATATATTCTTGGTTCTCCTATAGTCATCTTTACTGACCATGCAGCTCTCAAGTATTTATTGACAAAGAAAGATGCAAAACCAAGGTTGATTAGATGGATACTTTTACTCCAGGAGTTCGATATCATCATCAAGGACAAGAAAGGAGTAGAAAATGTGGTAGCCGACCATTTGTCTAGGCTCACAGTTGCTGAAACTGAACAACCGACACCTGTTCTTGATTCTTTTCCTGATGAACATCTTATGTTAGTTGAAAATGTGCCTTGTTTTGCTGATATAGTTAATTTTCTGGTGACAGGAAAAACACCACTTCATTGGAGTGCTCAAGATATACGAAAATTCATGCATGAGGTGAGATCGTTCTTTTATGATGATCCTTACCTTTTCAAGTATTGTCCTGATCAAATCATTAGAAAATGTGTGCCTGAGCATGAGATGCAAGCTGTCCTTTCTTTTTGCCACAGTGAGGCGTGTGGGGGTCATTTTTCTGCACACAAGACAGTTGCTAAAATTTTACAAAGTGGTTTTTATTGGCCTCATTTGTTTAAAGATGCATATAGTTTCTGCAAGACTTGCGAGTCATGTCAGAAATTAGGTGCTGTCACGAAAAGGAACATGATGCCTTTAAAACCCATTTTGGTCATAGAGATTTTTGATTGTTGGGGAATTGATTTTATGGGGCCATTTCCTTCTTCTTTTGGTTATTTGTACATCTTAGTGGCCATTGATTATGTTTCAAAATGGGTCGAAGCCATACCATGTAAAACAAATGACCATAAGGTGGTGCTTAAATTTTTGAAGGAAAATATTTTTGCTAGATTTGGCATGCCTAAGGCATCATAAGTGATAACGGCACCCATTTTTGAACAAGCCTTTTGCTGCCCTCTTGCATAAGTATGGCATTCACCACAAAATTTCTACCCCATATCACCCTCAAACGAATGGCCAAGTTGAACATAAAGGATTGGGAAATTAATAGGGAAATTAAGACCATTTTGGAAAAAAACTGTGAGTCCGAACCGAAAGGATTGGTCTTTGAAATTAACCGATGCATTATGGGCATACAGGACGGCATATAAAACTGTTTTGGGTATTTTTCCTTATCGGTTAATCTATGGTAAGGCTTGTCACCTCCCTGTTGAGCTTGAACACCGTGCATTTTGGGCCATCAAAAAGTTTAATTTTGATCTTGATCAAGCTGGATCTTCAAGGAAATTACATCTTTGTGAATTAGAGGAACTTCGGAGGGATGCTTATGATAATTCTAAGCTGTCCAAGGAACGTATGAAGTCTTTCCATGATAAGCATATTCAAAGAAAATCATTTGAGCCTAATCAACAGGTTTTACTCTACAATTCTCGACTTCATTTGTTCCCTGGCAAGTTAAGATCCCGATGGAGTGGCCCCTATGTGGTTAAAACAGTTTTCCCTCATGGTGCTATTGAGGTTGTCAATCCTCAAAATGGAAATGCTTTTAAGGTTAATGGTCAAAGGCTCAAGCCTTTTATTTCTAACTTTGCACCTGAGGAATCTACTCTACATTTGCTTGATCCCTTCTAATGCACTCATAAATTGTAGAAGTGGAGTTTTAAATTGAGTTTTGGAAATATGACCTTGGAGCTAAATATTTTTAATCTTTGCAGGCAACCGCAAGAAGTTGAAGAAGTTCATGAAGTGAATTTGCTGGAAAATTTCATTGATGACAATTCTGCACATTACTTTAAACTTATTGATCTTTAGAGGAATTTGAAGAAGATTTGAAAATATTTGATAATTTAATGACCATCTCTTGTTTCCTCAATAGGTCAGCAAGTTACACAACCATGGAGGCCAAAATTTGAGCAACTTCCACCATTGACATCAACTCTCAAACCTTCGGAGGAGCAATCCCCAACTTTGGACTTCAAACCTCTTCCATTGGAGTTGAAGTATGCTTTCTTAGGACCACAAAGCACTTTCCCTGTGGTAATTTCTTCTCACTTAACTAGTGAACAAGAAGATAAATTGCTAGATGTGCTTAAGAAGCATAAAAAGTCTATTGGATGGACAATGGCTGATATAAAAGGTATAAGTCCCTTGGAGTGTACCCATAGGATTTATTTAGAAGATGATGCAAAGCCTTCTCGGGAAATGCAAAGAAGGTTGAATCCCACAATGAAGGAAGTGGTTAAAAATGAGGTGTTGAAATTGCTTGATGTGGGTATCATTTACCCCATCTCGGATAGCAAGTGGGTAAGCCCATTCATGTAGTTCCAAAAAAATCTGGGCTTACCATTGTTAAAAATGATCAAGATGAATCGATTCCTACAAGAATTCCTACTGGTTGGCGCATGTGTATTGATTATAGGAAGTTGAATGCCGCCACTAGGAAAGATCATTTTCCTTTGCCTTTCCTTGATCAAGTGTTAGAAAAAGTCGCTGGACATGCTTTTTATTGTTTCTTAGATGGGTTCTCCGGTTACTATCAATTGGAAATAGCACCAGAGGATCAAGAAAAGACCACCTTTACTTGTCCCTTTGGTACTTTTGCTTTTAGGAGAATGCCTTTTGGTTTATGCAATGCACCAGCAACTTTTCAAAGATGCATGCTTAGCATTTTTTCTGACATGATTGAAACACTCTAGAAGTGTTTATGGATGATTTTTCTGTATTTGGTGATTCATTCGAGGTTTGTTTAACCAATTTACAAGCTGTTTTGGCCAGGTGTGAAGAGAAGCAGTTGCTACTTAATTGGGAGAAGTGCCATTTATGGTGCAACAGGGCATTGTTCTGGACATGTTGTTTCATCTAGAGGACTTGAAGTAGATAGAGCAAAAATGATTTGATTTCTAAACTTCCTACACCTAAGTCAATGAAAGACATTAGATCTTTTCTTGGGCATGCGGGTTTTTATAGGAGATTTATCAAAGACTTTAGCTCTACTTCAAGCCTCTATGTAAGCTATTGATGAATGATGTAAAATTTGATTGGACACCCGAGTGTCAAGAAGCTTTTTGTCCTTAAAACTTTGCTAACCACTGCTCCATTCTTCAACCTCCTGATTGGTCACTTTCTTTTGAAATCATGTGTGATGCAAGTGATTTTGCTATAGGAGCTGTTCTTGGACACGTAGGAACAAACTTCCTTATGTCATTTACTATGCAAGTAAAACTTTGAATTTTGCTCAAAAAAATTATTCTACTACTGAAAAAGAATTACTTGCTGTGTATTTGCTTTAGAGAATTTCCGTGCATATATTCTTGGTTCTCCTATAGTCATCTTTACTGACCATGCAGCTCTCAAGTATTTTTGACAAAGAAAGATGCAAAACCAAGGTTGATTAGATGGATACTTTTACTCCAGAGTTCAATATCATCATCAAGGACAAGAAAGGAGTAGAAATGTGGTAGCCGACCATTTGTCTAGGCTCACAGTTGCTGAAACTGAACAACCAACACCTGTTCTTGATTCTTTTCCTGATGAACATCTTATGTTGGTTGAAAATTTGCCTTGGTTTGCTGATATAGTTAATTTTCTGGTGACAGGAAAACACCACTCATTGGAGTCTCAAGATATACGAAATTCATGCATGAGGTGAGATCGTTCTTTTATGATGATCCTTACCTTTTCAAGTATTGTCCTGATCAAATCATTAGAAAATGTGTGCCTGAGCATGAGATGCAAGCTGTCCTTTCTTTTTGCCAAGTGAGGCGTGTGGGGGTCATTTTTCTGCACACAAGACAGTTGCAAAAATTTTACAAAGTGGTTTTTATTGGCCTCATTTGTTTAAAGATGCATATAGTTTCTGCAAGACTTGCGAGTCATGTCAGAAATTAGGTGCTGTCACAAAAGGAACATGATGCCTTTAAAACCCATTTTGGTCATAGAGATTTTTGATTGTTGGGGAATTGATTTTATGGGGCCATTTCCTTCTTCTTTTGGTTATTTGTACATCTTAGTGGCCATTGATTATGTTTCAAAATGGGTCGAAGCCATACCATGTAAAACAAATGACCATAAGGTGGTGCTTAAATTTTTGAAGGAAAATATTTTTGCTAGATTTGGCATGCCTAAGGCCATCATAAGTGATAACGGCACCCATTTTTGCAACAAGCCTTTTGCTGCCCTCTTGCATAAGTATGGCATTCACCACAAAATTTCTACCCCATATCATCCCCAAACGAATGGCCAAGTTGAACTTGCTAATAGGGAAATTAAGACCATTTTGGAAAAAACTGTGAGTCCGAACCGAAAGGATTGGTCTTTGAAATTAACCGATGCATTATGGGCATACAGGACTGCATATAAAACTGTTTTGGGTATGTCTCCTTATCGGTTAATCTATGGTAAGGCTTGTCACCTCCCTGTTGAGCTTGAACACCGTGCATTTTGGGCCATCAAAAAGTTTAATTTTGATCTTGATCAAGCTGGATCTTGAGAAATTACATCTTTGTGAATTAGAGGAACTTCGGAGGGATGCTTATGATAATTCTAAGCTGTCCAAGGAACGTATGAAGTCTTTCCATGATAAGCATATTCAAAGAAAATCATTTGAGCCTAATCAACAGGTTTTACTCTACAATTCTCGACTTCATTTGTTCCCTGGCAAGTTAAGATCCCGATGGAGTGGCCCCTATGTGGTTAAAACAGTTTTCCCTCAGGTGCTATTGAGGTTGTCAATCCTCAAAATGGAAATGCTTTTAAGGTTAATGGTCAAAGGCTCAAGCCTTTTATTTCTAACTTTGCACCTGAGGAATCTACTCTACATTTGCTTGATCCAAATTGATGGTCATTGATTTATCCTGTTCTTTTCATTGTTTTCTTTTGTTTTGCAGTTTTTATTTTTATTTTGATTGCATTCATTTCAAGCCGTCCAGGTACTTCCTTTTTCTCTTTCCTTCAGTTTTTCGTTGAATTTTCAGTTCTTCTTTTAGTTGTTTTGCCCCTTAACTGCTCTCTTTGTGTAAATTCCTTCATTTCTCTTGCATCATTGAGGACAATGTCTACAATCTAGTTGGGGGGTGGAAGAGAATTTATTTCTCTTTTGCATGCCTTTTGGTCCATCTTGGGGAGTACTAGTAATGAGTTGAAAGCAGATGAAATCCCCATTTTTGAATTTTACATGCTGGAAATGTTAAAAAAAAAAAGAAGGAGAGAATAAATAAATAAAGATGCTTNAAGATTTGTTGAAGTCATGGAACATGTGGAATGTAGTGCAAATATGAGTATATGTCAAAAGAGAGACTTATCCATTTTATTTAGTTGTTAAACCAAGGGAAAGGTGTTAAGAGTTTTGCTTAAACACACACAACACATACCCGGAAGGCCTAGAAAGACTACATTGATTCATTATTGGTTGATTTACACTTCGATTGTTTGAGACTCTAATGAACCATATCCTAATGGCTTAGGAAGAAATCTGAATTAAATGAGAAAAGGGACAAGCCAGGGATAAAAAAAAAAACAAAAAAAACAAAACGAAACAAAAAAAACAAAAATTACATTTGTGTACTGGAAAAGGCTGCCTATTACCGGGGTCCTTACAAAAAAAGTAGGCGCCTTTCAAAGTGTAATAGCGTGAAAGCCGCCACTACAATGGTTTTGAATTAGAGTAAGACCATGTGGTTTTCTCAAATTGATTGTTGTGATTGAAACTGTTAATTTCTCTTGGTAGTCGATCTTGGAATTCTAACCCCATTTCCATGCACTTGAAAGAAAGCAAGCTTTGTTACATATAATCCCCTTGGTTGATTAACTAAATTGTGTATAAATCTCTCAGTTGATACAAAATTCAGATTAATCTATCTCCAGTGTTCTTAAACTCAACAAATCTATTTCATGGCATGCGATTCTCAAATTGTCTCAAGTTGGTAATTTCACCTTTGCATGAATTCATTCGCTTTATTTGCTAGAGTCTAGCAAAAAGCTAGTTGGGGGGTGTGATAAAGGCTTAGAATTGCATGATTAAGTTGTTTAAATGAGTGATTTATTTTATCAAATAAGGATTGAACACTTAATTATGCATCAAATTCTAATATTGAATGTCAAATTAATTGATGTCAACATTTTAATAAAGTTCTATATTTGCCTTTGAAAGAAATATATTTTTTTAAACACATGCACATGCAGGGAGAAAAACCACATGCAGAAGAAAAATACAGCAGCTCACGGCACTTAGCAAGTCACGGCTGGAAAGCAAAGCAGAAACAAAAGGCACATGCAGAAAATTGCAAACCACAATGCAGAAAATGAAGAAGCAGAAATGCAGGAAATGCATCACGGATTGACAGCAGCAACTCACTCAACAGCTCACAGCACCTCCAGCAGAAAAAGCAGCACATGTAGAAAACCTCAATGCTGAAACTCACGCACATGCAGAAAATGCAAGAAAGAATTTGGACAGCAGCTTAGCAGCACATGCAGAACCTGCACACAGCTTACTTCACATGCAGAAAAATAATGCAGAAAACAGAAAAAAAAAAAAAAAAAAAAAAAAAAAAAAA
>QGSO01001177.1:0-10832 GCA_011037825.1 Carya cathayensis
TTTGCCAGTCTTTATTAAATTTTCCACAATTGTTATTGACATGGCAGTAGCAGTGACTCAATTAATCCATACTCATAAATGAAATATTTTCTTAAAATTATTGGTTTTAAGACACTTCTAAATATAAGCCTAAAAATTTGATAAATGTTTCTAGCAGGCTTGAAACATAACAATAAAAATGCTCAGCGGTCTAAATCTCCTGTGAAAATACCACACAAAACTGGATCAGATAGCTTATCCTAAAAGCTTATTCATAATAACTACTTAACCTTCTGCGAAACTTGTCACTCAAATATATAATTATCAAGATGTTTAAATCACAAATAGTTTCATGTAAAAAAAGTATCAAATTAAAGGAGCATGTTATAACTGATGACATTAGCATCCTTACATTGAGGGATGAACATAGAAATTGAGACCATTCCCACTCCATGTAATCCCCATATTTTCTACTAATAACTTCACATAGTTCAATTTGCTTATTATAAAAGTACACTTTGTATCTCTGCCTTCTTAGGAAAAAGCAAACATCTCATACAAATGTTAGTGGACAAAATATAATATATTCTTAAACATTTCAAGTTGTTGAGTACAAAATCATAAGTGATAAACAACATATCACCATATGAAAAGTTAAAATAAATATGAAAATAATAAAGAAAGAAAAAGCACATAAACATAGCTCACAAGATTCAAAAATTGTGCTTCATCTCAATTTCTTGAATTTCCCTGCAACTAAATAGAAAAATTTAAATTATTTACTTGTAAAAACAGAGTTAGATTATTAAAGAAAGAAAATACAGGTAAAAAAATAGCTACGTGAACCATAAAGATACAGCAAAAGGGCAACATTTAACTGACGTGAAGCCAGAGCCAAAAAAGATATGATCGCTTTCTGGAACTTGTTCTACAAAAAAAAAATATAGAAAATGAAATATAAAAAAAAAACTTGTTCTGGAAAACAAATACCTAGTTCTCTTCCATCACCGCTTCCATTCATTGACCAAATCTTCTCTTTCTGCAAATCTCAATCCCAAAATAATATAAAGAAAAAGCCAGAGCCAACCCCATTGAAAAAAGAAAAAAGAAAAAAAAACATCAAACAACCAAAAAAAATTATATCTTTAAAAAAATATGTAAATAATGAAATGAAAAAAAAATACCCGTCAATTTTAGAGAGAGAGAGAGAGAGAGAGAGAGACGGCTTGAGGGAGAAAAAGAGAGAAGAGGGTGTTCTCTGGTTTCATTCTTGCAGAAAGCGCACTTGTAATAGATATAAACGGATACTTAATGGGGGGAAATGAAATAAACAGAAAACAATGAAAAATGGAGGACTGAAACTTATCTACTGAAGAGAAAACCGAAACTCACAAGAGAGGGAAGACGTGAGATGGAGGCCTTGCTCACCAGAGGGAGCTTGCGACAGCAGATCGAGGCAGTACTGGGTGGTCAGTGAAGATGCCGTCAAGCTGAGCGGTTGCACACAAGAGAAAGAGATGAGAGAGAGATTTGGAGTGATGTTGAAAGAGGGATTTGAACACTTCGAGGGAGATTTTAGGGGCTAGCATAAGTGATTGACGATGGATATCAGTAACTCTCATGTGGAAGATGAAGCGAGAGTATACGAAGAGTCACTTGGTGCTAGAATTCAAACGGTAAAACAACATAAATGGCCACAAATGGTGGCTTAACTGCTACTTAACGGGGACAATAAAATTAACAGAAAAACAAGATTTTCTCTTAAAACAACGATATTCCGTTTTATAGACATTTTATATATATAAAAGATATATATTATATACACAAAGTAGTAACTGATTACTATAGCTTGCTAGCCTGACTACTAGGGGTGTAAAAAAAAAGAAAAGCAAATCGGTAAATCTGACCGGACCGATTTATATATATATTTTAATTTTTATATTATATATAATTTTTATATATAATATATAATTATATATAAAATAGTTTTGTATTATATGATAAATTATAAATTAATATTATATTAAATTTTAAAATCTTATATCACTACAATTTATTGTATTAATAGTTATATTAATATTATATAGTGCATATTAATAGTTATACTAATACTATATCATTATATATTATAATATACTATGATATATCATTATAGTCTATAATATAATTCTAAAATATATTATAATATATTACAATATATCATCACTATAATATATATTAAATAGTATATTATACATTATATATTATAGTATATTAAAACCAAAAAATCGAACTGGAAACTGATAAAACCAGAGTATCGGTTTAAGAAGATAACCAACGCGTAATCGGTTTTGAAAAATGTAAAATCAGAGTATACCAGTTTGATCTTAAATTTTGTCCAAAATCAGACTAGACTAGACTATTACACCCCTACCGACTGATACTCTGAAGTCTAAACAAGGTTACGAGAAAAATAAATATTTATGACGAGTTATTTGTGATAAAAATAATTATTTATAATAAAAATAAATTTATTTTGATAAAAGTAATTAAATAATTAACTGTAAATAAACAGTTTTTTTTTTCTTTTTTAGAAAGGAAATTAATGTACATACAGTAGTTTTAGTTTTTATTTATTTATTTATTTATTTTTGATCTACGTGATCACATGTGATAAGTACTTCAACAAGAGACTGTCCGAAGTAATTATTGGCGACATGGATGAGCCCATGACCCATGCCAAGGAAATCATTTCCATTCAGACTTGAGCCTGCAGAAGTACGACAAAATTAAAGACGAAAACTATAGAATCACGGACTCAGACCCATTGGAAATTAGCTATAGTAGAGACTGATCACCGAAAGTCATTCATGAATATTAATTTGCAGATTGACCAGCTTCAATGGCGCCCTCCCCCACTAAGGAGCTAGCGATGATGAATACAACATGAGAAACGTATATGGCATGCTTACCTGATCAACGGGGGGACACCTTTACCAGGCATCTGTCCTTTCTACCAACATGACCAAAAAGCCACTAAACCTTCGCATTCATCTCTATTCATTGTCATGTCAAAGAGTGGGAGATCCATTAACATTGTTTATAACATGATTGTCCTCTTTAATTACCCTACTCATCATTTCTGTCCCTTTTTTAACTGCCCAAATTACCTCGGATCCAATTGGTTGGAAATCATTTGGCTCCTAGCTAGGTAGGCTATTTAAAAGGGTTGACAAGTTTTAGCACTGTAGAAAAACTCCTAATTCAGGCTCGTTATTCGGTACCTTAGATAAGATAAGATTAGAGATATTTTATTAAAAATTAAATAAAATATTATTATAATATAATTTATTAATATTAATTTTATTTTAAAATTTAAAAAAATTAAATTGTTTATAATATTTTATGTGTGAATTTAAAAAAAATTGTAATGATTAGATGAGATAAGATAATTTAGTATTTAATAACAAATCAAACCTTAGTATTTCATAGCACAATTCTATTGTTGATAGTGTCCATATGTCACTATAATAAAAATAGACTTTTAGGACCAATTTAATTATAACAACGAAAAGACTATTAATAACTAATTTTGATTGTTAAATAAACTGTATGTACGTATTCCATGATCAGTAGTTTTGCTCACTAAAGTAATTTATGTCAACATTCATTAATTTATGTGATGAATGCATATTATTAAAATGAGACTTTCTGAAATTGCACCACGACTAATATCGATAACACGTGATATTTTAAAGAAATCTACTTGAAACTCGAACAATTTTGTAGAAACCAAATCATAACTTAACCAAAAAAATAAATTAGGTTTTTTATTTATTTATTTATTTTTTACTTTTTAAGAGCGCTAACCACATCATGTATTTCATGTCGATCGATCATGATCACTTGTAGTTGAAGCTTTNTAGCCTTTTTATTACTATTAATTAATCGCAAAAGACTATTTTTCTTGTAGTGTGTCATGAAGATCTCGCCCGGACTTATCTTTGTGGATTGATCTGATCTTAATGGAATACAGTTCGTTGAGTTTCTATATATGTTGACTGGAACATCTTTCTAGATTTTATCTCTGGGCCAGTAGAGTACGTTTTGTCTAGTAATTTTATCCTTTAACCGCACTTTGTCATGTAAATTCGCGTGTGATTCTGCCTTTACTTGCCCAATTAGTGTTTCCTCACCTGCTACATATAAGAGCGCTAACCACATCATGTATTTCATGTCGATCGATCATGATCACTTGTAGTTGAAGCTTTGATGCTCCAAATTAAAGTTAAAGTACACCAAATTAGCCAAGTAAGTGATCATCACAACATGTATAATTACGTATAATCACTACAAGAAAAATGACTTTTTACGTTACTTAAATTGAATGCGAAAAACACATAATGGTTGTCATAATTTTTTTCGTAACTATTTTGTGTTTTTCATATCTAATTTAGGTGACGTAAAAAACTATTTTTCTTATAGTGAATATTTTTATTGATCAAGATATAGTACTCGAATGGGTGATTGAGTTTTGGTTGTGAATATGATCAATATATATGCATTAATATATACAATCTGATCATGGTAAGACATAATACTATTTAAATTAATTAATTTAGTTCAAACGTACCCATTTAAAAGATGTCTTACATCTTATCAAAGTGGTGGAGGATCTCTACATGCAAATAACCTTGTAACATGCATAAAGCAACACGCTAGCTTGCAGGATATATATATCTGAATATATACCAACAACGTTACCTATACGAGATGGGGGATTATTACATATTCTCGCTGCATATATGCACTCCAACACCTACTATATATATATATATATATATCAACTTGTAACATGCATGCAATTGCTCAATCACAACCGTTAAATATATATGATCACGTTGATCTGATATTCATGGTATATGTTAATGTAGTTAAGATTCAATTAGTGCGCGCCTGATTAATGATCATGATCATTAGCACCAATATATAATATATTATTGCAGCGTGAGGAATATTTTATAAATATATAGGTACAATACATGAGATATGGAGTGGGTCCTCGACAAACTAATCTCATCATCAAATCCCAACCGAGCCAAGATTACCACAGTATAGCCCACTCACATATATAAATATATATATATATATATTATACATATGCACGCCCTTAATTATGGTGACACCCACATAAAGATAAAAAAAAAAATATCATCTTTGGGCATTGATATGTTCACTCAGAAATGAATGGTTTTTCTTTGCAATCAATGCCAAATTCTGCCCATCTTTTCTAGGGTTGAAAAATACTATGCATATATATATGTGTAACATCAGGCTTTTGCAAATTACCAAGACAGCCAGATAATCATGAGCAGCTAGCTTTTGATCGAGAATTTGATGAACTCATCTGCATGCACCCTTTTCTAGCTTGGCAGTGAAGCTAGCGAATGGTTATAATGCATATATGTTTGTGTAATCTTCTTATATATATATATGAGGAGATAGCATGAAAATTCCAACCACTTTTAATTATACTCCTCCTTAAATCCCCATCACCATGTTTTGGACTGTTAAGCATTAATGTTTTATTTTCTCAATATTCATCATCAATTTTATCTCTGACTTGTACAATACTTAACCAACTAACACCAGCACCAAACTCCTCCTTTGTTGGTCCTTAGGCTTTGCCGCTAAGTTTGGCTTTCTCCTTAAAGGAATAGAAACCCCTTGGCAATCATGGTAAAGATAAAAGAGGCACAGCAAAATAAAGTTGGTGCTAGGCTAGTTGCTCATTTTATTAAATGCCACCCCTCCCCCCTCCTTTCCTATTCAAAATCTGAACTCAACCTCCACTTCCCAACCCTTCCCACCTTCCTTGCTGCTTTCTTTTTTTCTTTTCTCCGTATGTAGTTTTTTCATTTTCTTGAGAGAGAGAGAGAAAGATATATATAGGGTTTCAAGTACTCATTAATGGAGGAAAATAAGGAAGCTCTGCTAGGATTCTGAAGAAAAGGAAGCTTCCTTTTGATTAAAAGAGTGTCAAGAGGTGCTAAAAATGAGCACGGCAAGATTCATCAAGTGTGTCACAGTTGGTGATGGAGCTGTCGGAAAGACATGCATGCTCATATCTTATACAAGCAATACATTTCCCACAGTACGATAGATTATGTTTCATAACATGACTTCATTCTGTCTTTTACACATCTAGGTTTCAAATAAATGATTAAATTAAACAATCTTGTGGTCTAAATATCATTTAAGATCATGTTTTCTTTCTTCAATTCTTATAGGATTATGTATAAACTGTATGTACGTATTCCATGATCAGTAGTTTTGCTCACTAAAGTAATTTATGTCAACATTCATTAATTTATGTGATGAATGCATATTATTAAAATGAGACTTTCTGAAATTGCACCACGACTAATATCGATAACACGTGATATTTTAAAGAAATCTACTTGAAACTCGAACAATTTTGTAGAAACCAAATCATAACTTAACCAAAAAAATAAATTAGGTTTTTTATTTATTTATTTATTTTTTACTTTTTAAGAGCGCTAACCACATCATGTATTTCATGTCGATCGATCATGATCACTTGTAGTTGAAGCTTTGATGCTCCAAATTAAAGTTAAAGTACACCAAATTAGCCAAGTAAGTGATCATCACAACATGTATAATTACGTATAATCACTACAAGAAAAATGACTTTTTACGTTACTTAAATTGAATGCGAAAAACACATAATGGTTGTCATAATTTTTTTCGTAACTATTTTGTGTTTTTCATATCTAATTTAGGTGACGTAAAAAACTATTTTTCTTATAGTGAATATTTTTATTGATCAAGATATAGTACTCGAATGGGTGATTGAGTTTTGGTTGTGAATATGATCAATATATATGCATTAATATATACAATCTGATCATGGTAAGACATAATACTATTTAAATTAATTAATTTAGTTCAAACGTACCCATTTAAAAGATGTCTTACATCTTATCAAAGTGGTGGAGGATCTCTACATGCAAATAACCTTGTAACATGCATAAAGCAACACGCTAGCTTGCAGGATATATATATCTGAATATATACCAACAACGTTACCTATACGAGATGGGGGATTATTACATATTCTCGCTGCATATATGCACTCCAACACCTACTATATATATATATATATATATCAACTTGTAACATGCATGCAATTGCTCAATCACAACCGTTAAATATATATGATCACGTTGATCTGATATTCATGGTATATGTTAATGTAGTTAAGATTCAATTAGTGCGCGCCTGATTAATGATCATGATCATTAGCACCAATATATAATATATTATTGCAGCGTGAGGAATATTTTATAAATATATAGGTACAATACATGAGATATGGAGTGGGTCCTCGACAAACTAATCTCATCATCAAATCCCAACCGAGCCAAGATTACCACAGTATAGCCCACTCACATATATAAATATATATATATATATATTATACATATGCACGCCCTTAATTATGGTGACACCCACATAAAGATAAAAAAAAAAATATCATCTTTGGGCATTGATATGTTCACTCAGAAATGAATGGTTTTTCTTTGCAATCAATGCCAAATTCTGCCCATCTTTTCTAGGGTTGAAAAATACTATGCATATATATATGTGTAACATCAGGCTTTTGCAAATTACCAAGACAGCCAGATAATCATGAGCAGCTAGCTTTTGATCGAGAATTTGATGAACTCATCTGCATGCACCCTTTTCTAGCTTGGCAGTGAAGCTAGCGAATGGTTATAATGCATATATGTTTGTGTAATCTTCTTATATATATATATGAGGAGATAGCATGAAAATTCCAACCACTTTTAATTATACTCCTCCTTAAATCCCCATCACCATGTTTTGGACTGTTAAGCATTAATGTTTTATTTTCTCAATATTCATCATCAATTTTATCTCTGACTTGTACAATACTTAACCAACTAACACCAGCACCAAACTCCTCCTTTGTTGGTCCTTAGGCTTTGCCGCTAAGTTTGGCTTTCTCCTTAAAGGAATAGAAACCCCTTGGCAATCATGGTAAAGATAAAAGAGGCACAGCAAAATAAAGTTGGTGCTAGGCTAGTTGCTCATTTTATTAAATGCCACCCCTCCCCCCTCCTTTCCTATTCAAAATCTGAACTCAACCTCCACTTCCCAACCCTTCCCACCTTCCTTGCTGCTTTCTTTTTTTCTTTTCTCCGTATGTAGTTTTTTCATTTTCTTGAGAGAGAGAGAGAAAGATATATATAGGGTTTCAAGTACTCATTAATGGAGGAAAATAAGGAAGCTCTGCTAGGATTCTGAAGAAAAGGAGGCATCAAGTTTCACAAAATCCCAAAGGAAATAAGAGAAATTCAGAATATACTTTAATTTTTTTTTTTTGAAAGAAAAGAACTTCTCATTAAAGAAGATGCTGGATACAAGGAGGGTAATCCTCCAAAAGGACATGTTCCTCAGAACATTTTAAAGCAAACTTAGCTAGTGCATGAGCTATTACATTGGTAGTCCTTGGTATATGTCGGATAGACCAAGACTGAAATTGAGGTAACAGAAGCTTAATATCTCTGACTACCAAACCAACAGGATTCCAGTTTTCCTCTTTGCTCTGAACTGCCTGTACCACTACGCTGGAATCTCCTTCTAGGATGACCTGTTGTATCCCCAGTTCTAAACATAGAGAGACTGCTCTGAGTGCTACTACTGCTTCACCAAGCAAAGGATCCGGGTTTAAGTGAATGGGAGCGTATAATGAAGCTATTATAAGGCCATTTGAGTCTCTAATTATGATCCCGGCTCCAATCTTTGAATTTTCTATATCCACAGCTGCATCCCAATTGGCTTTGAAGAATTATGGTGGGGGTTTAATCCAATTAATCTGATGATCTGTCTGACTCTTAGAAGGTTTGCCCCTATCATCGATGCACTGTCCCAAGGCAGTCAAATCAAGCTGAATCTTCTTAGATAACTGCTGAGGAGTGTGGAAGACCTGTTTAAATACCCAATCATTCCTCCTGTACCATACTGCTCTTGCAGTTACTGCTACTCTCTCTGNTTTCTTCAATTCTTATAGGATTATGTGCCTACCGTATTCGACAACTTTAGTGCTAATGTGGTGGTTGATGGCAGCACAGTTAACCTTGGACTATGGGATACTGCCGGTAAGTACTATGTAATTGGTTTTTTTTTTCTTTGAATTGATTATTATTATTTTTCTAGGGTTACAAAATTATCTGCAATTCCCTATACATTTTAATTAATTACTTAGTTGGGTGATTAACATAGGGCAGGAGGATTATAACAGGCTGAGGCCTTTGAGTTACAGGGGTTCAGATGTTTTCTTGCTGGCCTTCTCACTCATCAGCAAAGCCAGCTATGAAAATATATCTAAAAAGGTTTCCCATAAACCCAAAATAATAATTTGTTTTCCAAAAATTTATTCATTTCATGCTTTATGATTCAAGTTCTTAATTTAGATCTCAGTGACTAATTACAAGTGATCGATTTCATGGCTCCCATGCAGTGGAATCCTGAGCTGAGGCATTACGGTGCAAAAACTGTGCCGGTAGTCCTTGTTGGAACCAAACTTGGTACGAATTAATCCTACCATATATATATATGTATATGTAATAATCTCTTATCTCTATAGGAGTTAACTGAATTAAGAGGTCCTTCAGAACTTCTGCAAAGGGAACATTTTGTATACTGCGTTTTTGAATTCTTTTTGAGCTCATAGCCCAAATGTCTTGTGCATCTGGGCATGTCCAAATAGCATGGGTGATGGTTTCAGGAAACATTAAGCACATTGGACAGATAGGGGACTCTCCAACCTTTCTCTTATATAGATTAAGGTTTGTGGGCAGTGATTCCTTAGCTGCCCTCCATATGAAGCACTTGATTGCTTGTGGTATTTTCAATCCCCATATTTGCTTCCAACAGCTCAATGAAAGGTTTTGAGTTGAAGCTTGTCCCTTTCTGTCTTCCATCATTGTGCCTTGTAAGTGGTAGGCACTTCTAACTGAAAATTTCCCATTTCCTGTACATCTCCATGTCAGCACATCCTGGCTCCTACACGGACTAATTGGCATCCTTCTGATGATATTGGCCTCAGCTTCTATAAACATGGTTTTGATGAGACTCAAATCCCATTGCATAGTTTCAGTATTGATGAGTTCTGAAACAGTAGCCTCTGAGTTGAGAATGTTAACAGGAGATTGCACTCTATAAGTAGTGGGGCATGGGAGCCATTTATCCTTCCAAATCTTGATAAGCTGTCCATTCCCCACATTCCAAACCAATCCTTCCTTTAGAATAGGTCTTGCTGATAGGAAGCTTTTCCATACATATGAACCATTAGCTTTCCATGTGGCTGAAAGGAAGTAGGATCCCGAGAAATACTTGGCCTTTAACACGTGAGCAGCAAGAGAAGCTGGGTTTTGAATGATCCTCCAACCTTGTTTAACCAACAAGGCTAGATTGAAGAACTCAAAATCTCTAAAACCCAGTCCCCCCTTCTCTTTTGGTTTACCTAAAGTCTGCCAGCTCAGCCAATGAATTTTTGATTTGTTTTCTGTCTGACCCCACCAGAAGGACTGCAACATTTTATTAAGACTCTTCAGTATAGATTTAGGTAGCTGAAAGATGCCCATACTATACGTGGGAATCGACTGCAAGACAGATTTCATCATAATTTCTTTTCCTGCATATGATAGAGACTTGGTTTTCCAGTTAGCCATCTTAGATTTTATCCTGTCCAAAATAGAGCTGAAGGCTCTGATTCTATTTCTACCAACATGAGGTGGGAGTCCCAAGTATTTGTCAAAGGAACC
>QGSO01001178.1:0-82607 GCA_011037825.1 Carya cathayensis
AGAAGCTAAAGTATTTGATGGTTCAGTAAAATTTGTTTCAAACTTTTTTATTTTTTCTTTTATAGAAGCTTGGTATAGGCCAACCAAGTGCTTATCTGTACGACAGGTACGAGACCAATGTCCAGTCATACCACATCTATGGCATCCATCTTCATCTTTCTTTAAAAATTTGTTTTGAGGACCTTTACCCTTCTCTGAGTTGAACCACTTACGGTGGTGCGGTGTATATCTACTATTATCCCTTTTAGTGTAGTCGCTTCTAGGACCTCCACTTCTATAATTTTTTCTACCACGTCCACGCCCTCGGTTTCTTTGAAAAAACGCACCATTTGCTTCTGGGAATGGTGTAAATCTAGTACCATTCACTTCAAGGAATGATATAGAACCAGTAGGACGTGACTGATGATTTCTTAACAAAAATTCATTATTTTGCTCAGCTACTAGAAGACAAGATATAAGTTCAGAATATTTTTTGAACTTACGCTCTCGATACTGCTGCTACAAGAGCACATTCGAGGCATGAAAAGTAGTATATGTCTTCTCTAACAAGTCATCATCAGTGACTTTTTCACCACATAATTTTAATAGTGAGCTAATTTTAAAGAGTGTAGAGTTATACTCACTAACACTCTTGAAATCTTGCAACCTCAGGTGCATTCAATCATGACGAGCTTTTGGAAGGATTACAGTTTTCTGGTGATCATATCTCTCCCTTAAATCATTCCACAAAATAAGGGGATCTTTCACCGTAAGATATTCAGTTTTTAATTCTTCATGAAAATGGTGCCGAAGGAAAATCATTGCCTTAGCACGGTCCTGCTGGGACCCTTGATTTCCTTCTTTAATTGTATCTCACAGGTTCATCGCTTCCAGATGGATCTCAGCATCAAGTATCCAAGATAGATAATTTTTTCCAGAAATGTCAAGAGCAACGAATTCCAATTTGGTAAGATTTGACATTTTTTGAAGTATATAAATCAGGAACATAAGTATGCTTATATTTGTAAATAAGAAATATATTCACAAAATCATGAGAATAAATATAGAGTTTCATCAAGTAATAATAATTAATATAACATTTCATATTCATTTGGGAACTACAAATAATATATTGAAACACTTACTTGAAGTATAAGCCTACTAGCTTCAAGATCGTCAGAACTTTCGTGCTGATAACGTGTTATAAAACTAATGAAAAAGAGAGAGAGATTTTGAATATGAGAGAAATGTTTAGAGAACTTTGTTTTCTCTTATTTCTTGGTGCATTACACAAATGAGGACTCCCTCTATTTATAGGGATCTCTTGGTACAAAAAAAGGTTAGGATTGTGACACTTGTCATCAATCCAATGGTAAAGAGTACAAAGGAGGTTAGGTGTACCTAAAATCACCATTGGGGGGTAGGTGTACCTAAAATCACCATTGATGGCTAAAGATAGATATAAATTAATGGATCAAGATTGGTCATACAATACAATTTGAACTTGGTTTCTAACAAACACCTCAAAATGCAAATAAAACAAGGAATAATAAACAAATATCATTGCAGGAACAATCAATTTTATAAAGGTATTATAAAAAAATAATCTTACAACTTGATGTGTTTTGATGTATTACGTTAAATTATAAAATTATTTTTTTATAAAATATATTAAATATATTAAATAAAATTATATTAATTTATAAAATTATATTTATATAATTTATTTATAGATGTAATACTCCTCTCTTTGTATAGATGGGGGTGGCTGAATTATCCACAAGTTATTTCACTCAACGAAGAGTTAGGTCGAATAGTTGACCCAAACAAGAGAAAAGTGTTGGGCCTCCGAGTCACCTACCTTGCTCCATTATTATTATTATTTTTTTTTCAATTTCCCATCTACGATTTATTCTTCTGGGCCTGTCTTCCATTCTTTCAGCCTTGAATTCGGCCGAATCCTTTGCGCACTAAGGACAAGTTTTGCTTTCCATCGGTCTGAGCTCACTGCATCAATAAAGAATTTGCTTTTCATAGGCTGTCTTGCTCCTCAATTCATCTTTTCTGTGTTTTATTGAGTAATAATAGATATAATTTTAAGTTATTTAAATTTCATATATTTTTTATTAAATAATAGATTCTATTATTAAAAAATTATTTTTTTATGTAGATTTAAAATTTATTTACTTTTCTAAAAAAAATGAGCGAGATTTGCACAGTTATATATCCTAAAATTGTAAATATCATTTTTCTTTATTTTTTATAGTATTTATATCTCTTTTTCCACTTGTTGAAATTCAAATTGTACCCTTATCCTTTTTTTTTTTTTTTTTTTTAAGATACAATTTAAGGCCACTACGAGCTCCTTGACGATCTTCCGGTATTTGGAAAAAAAATTTGACTATTTTACTAGAACTTATATTGCCGAGGAAGCAGCTCATGGAAGAGTGCAAGTTCGCGGAGGCCCTTGCACTCAAGAGGACACGTCTTCATGTATGTAGAGCTGCATGCAGTTGGCATGAAAGTCTACAATTACACAGCCCTACTTTCCTTTATTGTTTCTTGAAAGTTTCTCGCCCTGCACATTCTCAATTGATTCGTGGTTTCACGAAGCCATGCATGCACGTAAGGCGCCCAGCTCTAGGCATATTGGTCTTGGTTTTATTCTTCTTAAACAAGAGTAGATTATTCTATTCATTCTTTGAGCTATATGCTAAAGTACTAATCGACAAGGTATGTATCGATCATGTGCTACTAATTAATGGCTAACTTTTTAATGTCAAGCAGGTCAACGAATCCTAGAAACCACAAGTTTTTTTAATATTTTAATGTTTCCTCAAAGACCCTTTAATCAATATTCATTGTATAATTATCGTGGAAAATTGTTGTACGTAGCTTCAAACGATTCGTCGTACGCACGCATGATCTTCAAATATATATAGGCAAACAATCAAATCTAGACGATAATCTGATCACAAGTAATCATGAACAGTATGATCTTTTTAAGATTAGGATAGAACAAACATTCACTATATAATAAAGATCATCTACATCTCAAGATAAAATTATTTTAAAAGGCAAAAAAATTAATAATGAAGGAAACGAATCTATTCCGGCATGCTAGATGATCAGTACCAGGGCTAGTGAAATCCATTCCCCCAGCAGACATTGCAACCAGGTGGATATTCGACATAAGCCCCATGACAAAATCCCATCGGTGGTTGGTAACAATAAGGTGGTACTTTGCACACACAAGCTGGAGGTGGATCTTTTTTCTTTTCGGGCGCTTTCTCCACTACTTTTTCCACGGTTACTAAGCTAGCTTGGCCAACCTTCTTTCTCAAATATTCTATCAAGCAAGCTGCATCAACATCATCTCCAACCACCACCAGTTGATATGGGTTTTGCCCATCTAATGACACTGACGTAACCCCTACATATGTATATACATATTATATAGAACAAGATTAAATCAGAGGTTGAAGAGCCAGAAGTAATTGAGCACTTGGCAGTTTTCAGAGGCCTGCCATTGTGTTCCACTATGGGTATTTCGCATATAGAAATAGAAAGTAATTGCTTTCTATTAGTTCAATCTTTACAGCAAAATAATATGATGGATTCAATACGTGGCTACCTGTTTACTGGAGTGCAGAGATTCATGTGTAGTTGTTTTGGTTACTGTTCTTTTACTCGTGTATAGAGTGGGTAATAGGGCAACACATCAGCTTGCTAGTAATGTTTAGAAAGTTGAAAATATTGAGATGTGGTGGGATTGTATTTTAGTCTTTCTGTCTCAAATCTTATGATTTGACAAATGTCTGTACGTAATTTTTTATCCCGATTGGATATTTTTGTTTCTATTAAATAAATAAATAAATAATTTGTAACCAAGACAAAAAGAATCAGAATATTAAGCAATTGGAAGATCAACTTTATTTAACCAACAATATTCGAGTATATACGAGGCATACCATGTTTTGTAGCAGCCAGGGCCATGGCTTTGGAACGGCGTTTCTTACATATTACCTCAATGACGATCTTTTGCTGCACATGATTTGAGCATAGAACACGTATATATAGTCATGCATGTTGGCATAGCATACATACAAGAACTGACCAACAGATCAAGATGGCTTACCTTCATGATACTCGGAAATGTTTGACGACAATATTAGCTTGGTTTTCAGGAGTTGGTGGCCTGGTGATACAATTGTTTTAGCCTTACAAGAAGCGGACGATCGAAGAATATAAGAACCTCGATCGAGCTAGCACTTCTTTTTATAGTCATGATGAGCAGTTCTTAGTTCTTACCCACTGGCCTCCCACATGCATGCAGCATGCTGCCAAACCAGCGTTGGTTTGACAATTAGGCTGGAGATCCACTTTTTGAAGGGTCAAATTAGACTGCCTATAAGAATTAGTATCCACGAAGTCTTTTGCGATATCAGTATCGTATCGCATGTTTGGACTAATATTTAATTAATTAGTACTGGCTGAAATAACTGATGATCATGAGCTGATCTCAACGAGTAAAAATCTTGTTTTGCTATATATATATATACATATATGCAGTCTCCATATCTCCAAACATTTTCTTTCACGGTCCATTGTTGTTTGTCGATGTAAAATAAATTAACTTTTTGCCAAATGTTTTTCAATAAATTATTTTACAAGAAATCAAATGTTTTTGTTTTAAATTTTTTTTCCCTCGTGTTTGGCTATATATCATTGAAAAATATTTTCTTGAAAATACTTGTTGGTATTTGGAGTGTATAATCTTTTAGGTAAATATTATAAGTTTATATATATATGATAGAAGTGGTATTAAAGCGTACTTAAATTATACTTTCGTAAAAATAAACGTCTTGTGTATAAATAGAATCAATTAATATTTAAAAATTTTGATTCTATTTAATATTCAAATATTTAATATGTTTAAAAATTATATTCAACGTCTTAATAATTAGAAACTATATTCAAATATCACTAATTAGTATTCAAATACTACATTATAATATATATGTGTGTATATATATATTAGTTATATAATTAATAATATATATGCTGTCTTATGACTTTACGTCCAAATCTATACAAACTTGCAAACATAATTTTCAAGAGTTCGAGTCTTATTTAATAATAGAAATGTTTCAACAACCAAATATTCGAAGATCTACTTATTGACTTTCAAGTCATGTTTAAGAATAGATATGTTTGCTACGTACCGTTTTTGTTGACTTTCAAGTCTGTTTCTTCTTGCTAAAAATAAACCTGTTTTTACTGTTTTTGTTTATATTAAATTACTCCTAGAGAAACGGTGACGCTTTGTATAATTGGAAGATCGATGACCATATATCCTAGCTAGAACAAACTAATAAAATAAAAATATTCTAAATTGCTTTCTTTGTAATTTCCTTGACTTTCCAGTGTGTAATGTAATGATTAATTTATTTAAAGTCAATAGAAACTTTGAAAAATCAATGGAGATTTGTATGTTTTTAATCAAAGATATATGTAATAAACTTAGACTAATTAATCGTTTTTCCCAAAAGATGTATTAAATAGTTGCCACGTGTTAGTTTTCAGATCTAATGATCGTTGTTTTAAGTGGTGATGCAAATTAATATCAAATCCGGACGTAATCGTACTGACGGAGTTTAAGATGTTAAAAAAAACAGTAGGATAGGTCGAAGGTACAAAAGAGTGTTCTCCATTTCTTAATGAAAAGACATAAAATTTCAGTTGGTATAAATAATTAATATCTTTATCCCCTCCAACACGTCAGCTTTCTATTGGAGTTTATATTAAGCCTACGCGGCCTCCCCCATATTAAAAATCTTAAAATTTAGAAGAAAAAGTATAGAACAGTGGCCAGCCACCTCCGGCGCTGGATATATGCATCGAAACTGCCAAATTCCGCTCTTTCGCAATGGTGTCGTATTATGCCTGAATCATGCATATTCTAGATTTGTACGGAATCGATCGACACCGCCAGACCGGACTAAATCTCTTTAAATCAATGTATATAAGTCTTCTTTGGATATAAAGTCTTCTTTGGATATATATATGTGTGTGTGTGAAAACTTCTTGAGATTTATGTAATCTTGAGAGATTCTAGCTTGTCTTTTTTCCTTGTTTGATGTATGCATGCAATAAAAGTAGTGAAACCCAGAAAATAATTTTTTTGGGGGACATGAAAAAGATTGCGGAATCCTATTGTGAAGTGTAACGTCTAAGGCAAGTTATATTATAGTATGGATAGAGTTTCTTCCAAACGCGGTTTGAGGAAGTTTCCTACAGCTAGGCTATCATTAAATTTGTCATAGGTCCCTTAAACATATGAGAAACAAATGTTTTTTTTTTTATTATCATGCATTCCAGGCATATCCGTGAAGATTTTTAAATTAACATGTTATTACATGTGCAACATGTAGATATATACTTGTCATTTTGTAATGAACCTAATTGGGAATGGGTTGTTTTGTGGATTATGGATGCAGGAATCTAAATAGGAACTCAATGAAATGTAAGAAAATGATTCAGATATGAAGAAGAACATTGGAGCGGAAGTGTTTGATAGAATGATTCATAAACTCATATTCATACGTAATTGATAAGGGAAAACTTCGAGGGTTTTCCAACCTCCATACAGAAATTCAAACTATTCTCAGATTCCAAAATGATCCTACAAACTACCACCTCCTGTCTATATACTGGGAGACACCCCCTCCCATAGTCGTCAATCAACAAAATAAGTCCATGGGCCAATTTTCTACAAACAATACTAACTAAGGCCATGGACCAACAATTTAGCAATTCAAATAAAACAAGAGGGAAACAACTCAACTAGGGGCCCATCAAACCCAACCCAACTTAATTGGATTCATTACAATGTCCACTTCTTCAAAGAACCTTGTCCTCAAGGTTGAGAGCAAAAGACGTGAGTATAACCATAGAGGCAAGAGCAGCGGAGCCAATAGAAAAATTCTTTGCCAACCTCCATTTATATTTTCATCATTCAAATTATAAGTTGACTCAAAAGGCGGTAGCACAGGCCATCCATCCAATAATCTAGTTCTTTTTCCTCTATCAAAAGGCCAATGAATTAATACTAGAAGGAGCTGAGTTTTTAGATTCTTACACCTGAAATTCTCAGCAAGGAGATAAGTATTTGTTTTGAAGTCATCACCACCAATAACAAGCAGCCCATCCCAATCAAGCTTTAATGTTATTTCTTCAACTTGTTCAAGTATTTCATCAAACAACTGAGGCGCCCTACCTTCCAAATGATTCAGAACCAGATCCAATGACTGATTTTCCAAAAATTCAAATACATATAAAACCTCCCCAAATCTCATCTTGGCTTCTAGTAGAAGTTTCTAGCAACTGAAATAGTCTTTACATGCAAGAAAAGCGAGATTCTCGGAAGATAGTTTTGGAGGAGTAAGAATGGAAACCTTGGTTATAATTCCTAAGGATCCTTCACTTCCAATAAATAAATGCTTTAAATCATACCCTCTATTATCTTTCCTTAAAGTCCCAAGCATGTCAAGCAGATCATGGTTTGCTAAAACAACCTCAATACCAAGTACATTCCCATGAAGAGATCCGTAAAGGACAAGACGCAAACCACTCGCATTAGTTGAAACATTTCCACCAATCTGGCAGCTTCCTTTTGCACCTAAGTCCAGTGGCATAATAAATTCCTGGTTATCCAGAAAAGAAATCGGGTTTTCCAAAATGCACCCTGCTTCACAAACCAATATACCACCGACCTCATCAAAATATACAAAGTTATTCATTGAACCCAGTTTCATAATCACTTCATAAAAAATAGGAACACTTCCGCCTACAAGGCCAATATTTCCACCTTGGGGTACAACAACCAAGTTTTTGGAATTACAGTATTTAAGAACCCGTTGTAGTTGAAGCTTACGGGAGCCGTTGTACTTCCGCATCCAGTCTGTGTTTGCAGAAAAAAGCCAAAAACACCCCACAGGAGTTCCTTCCCTTCCTCTATCGAAGGGCCTAAAAACATTCCTTTGTGGCAAAACATCAAACAACTGAGGAGTAGCGTTCATATCTACTGAAACTTGCAAACCTATGAGACTTTTCCATTGTTCTCCACCAAAGATTACAAGAGTAGCATAAAGGACACTAAGAAGATCCAAGAGGACAGTCCCAAAAATGAAGTTAACGCTTTCTAGAATTCTAATTTCATGTTGCACTCCTGCCTTCATCTTATCAATATTGCTCAAGGACAGAGCATCATAAGCTACGCCAAACTGCTTGGAAGCACCAGAGCCATCTGATTTCACAAAGGATTCAAACCATGCAGTAATTTCATACACCCCATCTGCTGTTGAAACTCTTGAGCGATAACCATGTAACCGCAAGAAATTACGGTAGTAGAAATTAGTAAGCCCGTACTCGGGTAAAAACCTACCACACTCATCTCTGTTTTTTTGTTTTACTTCGAGATTCATGAACTGAAACTTCTGTTGGCAATCCACAAGAGCAAATCCCATCTGGGTTGGAAGAAGCTGGAGCCGTTTTATTCCATTATCACTTCGTGTTTCCAATTTAGTCGCCATATATGAAGAGTACAACGCTGAATCAAACAAATTCCACTCCTGTAATAGCTTGAGTCTCGGTTCATCTTCACTCTCTGATACCACGTCATTGATCTTCGAACCACCTGGATTGAAGGTTCCATACTGGTGTCCCGGTTCGTCCATTGCAGTTGTGACTGTGGACGATGGCGTTGGGTTAGAAGCAAGCAGTGATTCTGATGAAGCCAAAAAAACCAGATTTGCCGCCATCAACAAGCCTTCTGAGGTTTTTCTACTGTGAACAGAGTCGGCGACATTAGAGCATTGGCATTGGCCTCGGCCTCATCAAAAGCAAAGTCAAATGTATAAAATGATAAATATATGTAAATTAAAGCTGCATTGGATTCATCAAACAAGAAATGTGAAGCTTTTAGCTACAGTAAATCTATAATTTCCTTCAAATTTGAAGGGTTACTATACACTCATCAACCAATTATTTTATTACATTTTAATTCTTAATTGCTTTACAATATTTTCCCTCTCTCATTTTTTTTCCCTATAATCTTAGTTTCATTTCAGTTTTAGATTTATGGTCAGCTCCAAGTATAAAATTAAATTATTAATATATATATAGTTAGTTTAATTGTTAAAAATGAAAAAAAAAATATATTATTATTAAAAACATAATATTATATTATTATTTTGATGAATTTAATAGCTAATCCAATGTGAGATTATGGATATGAAAGTTTTAGATTTATGAAAAACTTGTACTTTTCATCAAATTTTGAAGATGACTTTGATGAAGTCAATGTGAATGCTCTTAGAGACTGAAGAAAAATCCACAGTTCCTTCGATGACTCTGAGATTTCACCATCAAGAATTGGGATCTCTTCTATAACTACAGATTTTTCCTTTCCTTCCGTTGAATCCGCTAATTTCTCTGCTAAATCTATAGCTACTTCTGCCTCTTCTTTTAATATTTTGGAGTCATGTTCATCAGTCCCCATATCCAGAGAAAGATATCCATCAGTCAAAATTGTCGTCTCTATCAACATAACGTCATCATCTAGAAGAATTCCTGTGTGTCTCACTTGTTGTTGCTCCAACGGATAGATGTTTCTCCCATAAGCATATTCGATATTGAGCTTCACATAATAAATAGTGAAGGAATAATCGACTAAGATTTTTAGGTTTTTACCTTTGGAAGACTTCACTGTAAGCACCATCTGGCCAGGATCTCTATAGAAATCATCATAGAGTGCACGGTGATAATTCTGAAAACATACTTGAAGTTCTACATTACTCAACTCCATGGCAAGATCGTTGGCTCTAGATACCACTTGTAATGAACCTAATTGGGAATGGGTTGTTTTGTGGATTATGGATGCAAGAATCTAAATAGGAACTCAATGAAATGTAAGAAAATGATTCAGATATGAAGAAGAACAATGGAGCGGAAGTGTTTGATAGAATGATTCATAAACTCATATTCATACGTAATTGATAAGGGAAAACTTCGAGGGTTTTCCAACCTCCATACAGAAATTCAAACTATTCTCAGATTCCACAATGATCCTACAAACTACCACCTCCTGTCTATATACTGGGAGACACCCCCTCCCATAGTCGTCAATCAACAAAATAAGGCCATGGGCCAATTTTCTACAAACAATACTAACTAAGGCCATGGACCAACAATTTAGCAATTCAAATAAATCAAGAGGGAAACAACTCAACTAGGGGCCCATCAAACCCAGCCCAACTTAATTGGGTTCATTACACATTTTTATATATAGAAGGGATATTGGTGAGATTTTCATCCTACTAAGTTTGGAGGAAAACTCTCTATACCCTTTTAATATATCTTTCTTTCTTGTTTTTTTTAAAGCTAGCCTGTCTTTTATTTTTCTTTGGATTTTTCCAATTATACAATTTTTCACTTTCCCTTTTAGGAGGAAATTCAATATAAACAAAAAGAAAAGGTATGCAACATATGTTATTTTATTTCTAAGTCAATTTGTGGAAATTACGTCGTAGTCAAAATGATAATAACAGAAAAATGATATATGGCATGCATCCTCCTACAGCTTTTTTGTATTTTTGTATCATTGTATATGATCATATAAGAGGAACATGAAAATTACAAATTTGGGGTTTAAAGCATGAAGCTATATATAGCAATATCCTAAATATACGAATTAATTAATAAAAAGGATAAAGAACATGCAAATTACTATTCACTAATATGGAGATTTTATTTGTTTTATTTATAATTGATCTTGAATTATTTCTAACATTTCCTACACTTTTTATTATGCTTTATATGTTCATTTTGGTTTTCCAATTCGATTTAAAGCAAGAAACACTGGATCTAATAGTATTTAAAGTGGTTAATAAAGGTTCAATTCGGTTTAATTTAATAATCTGAATGTACAAGCTTTTGAAGCTGCAAACTTGCATTAAAATTGATCAGTTTGAAGTTCATGCCTTTTTAAGGCTATATTTCTAGAAAACAGTTCTTCAAATATTTTCATAAAATATTTCATCCATCTATTATTATTATCATTATCATCATCATTATTATTATTTTGATAAATGTACAAGGCTAAATATTAAAATAGTTCTCGTGGTGTGGTTTATCTATGGCTAAGCAAAAATTCAAAACTCCAACTCTGTATCGACTCTGTTCCGACTTAAATAAGTTGGAGTTTTTAAAACCAAAAAAGTCAGTGTCGGAGGTGGCAATGTACCAACTCCGATATTGTTCATATTTTATAAAAATATATGTATTTTTTATATATTAATCATATATATTTTAAATAATTATAACTTATATAGTTAATTAAATTCAATAATATAATAGTATGAGCAAGTTGTTATAAACTAGATGACTGTAATAACTTTATAGAGGATTTTTCCTTTGGGTTGTAAACTTTAAATTTTCTAGTACTTAGCTTGAGACTACCTTTAAATTTTTTTGCTGCGTATATTTAAACTATACACATTATTTGCTCACACACACTTGCACTTGCTGATAGGGCGTGTGATCAAAGTGGCCATTACTTTAGTGTTGCGACTCCCACTAAATCACACATGGGGGTTGAGGGCGCCACAGTAAAATGATGAGAGTAATGAGAGTTTTCTTTAAAGGGTGGGGTTGTGGGAGCTTTGCTCTGACAAAGTATCTATCTCTTAGAGCATCCACATCCGGTTTTGATTCCTCATCCCTATAATTTAACTCAAAATCACATTTCCTCAAAATTTTCCCTAAATTTTGTTCATCTTTCAAAAACCTCCTACATCCCATTCCCCATCCCTATCTCTATTCTATTAAATAATATTTTTCTATTCTTTTTTTATTACTTTTTCTTTCACTTATATTTACAAATTTAACTACTCAATATTTTTTCTTATTTTTTGAACTATTACTCTAGTGAATATTTTAAACAAAAATTTAAATTATTTTTTTGTGAATATGATAATATTTTTAAAATTAATTTTTTTATATTTTCGTAATTAATTAAATTATTTTTAAAATTATTATTTAAAACTATAATAAATATGAGTATGAGAGAAAGTGTAGATAATTGAAAAATTATTTATTTTATATATTAGAATAAAATATTGATAAAAATGATTTAGGGAATGAATAGTGAGTCCCCAAATATGGGGACTTACTGTTTATTCCCTAAACCTTTTTCCTAAAATAGGGATTCGGATGTGGGGGGTATTTTGATCAAAACTCCAAAATAAACCTCAAATGATAGGAAATATGGTGGTTTGGGGAACCGGATGGGGATGCTCTTAGACAAAAGTCTTAAGAATTTAGTAACTTTGCAGAGGAAATAACAAGATTGTGGAAGGGGCTATCATTGACTAAAGAAGAAAAACAAGAGATCATTCTTCCGGAAGAGATTGTCTATATCTCAGATATTAAAGGTCAACATTGTCTACTTGCTTTGATCATCAATGATGAAATTGTTAATGAGTTGGCATTCAAATCAACTCTGGCAAAAGTCTGGAACTCAAATGGATGGATAACCTTATATGAAGTTGGCAAAAATAAATTCCTGATAGAGTTTCAAAATCTCTCTAACAATGAGAAAGTCATGCATGGTTGACCTTAGTCGTTCAATAGATACCTGGTCAATCTCTAGGATTTTGAAGCCAGTCTATCAACTAATGAAGCTACATTCAAGTTGGAATCTTTTTGGGTACAATTACACAATCTACCACTTGCTGCAATGATAGAGGAGTTAGGTAAGCCTATTGGATCAGGCATGGGTAAGGTTCTCAAAGTAGAGGTTGATCAGGAAGGACTCGTGTGGGGAAACTTTTTGAGAATTAGAGTACAAGTTGATATATCAAAGCCTCTGATTTATGGACATTTACTAAACATTGGTGGTGAGTAGATATGGATTAATTTTAAGTATGAAAGGTTGCCAAATTTTTGTTTCAAATGTGGTATTTTGTACCACAAGGATAGGAAATGCCCCAAGCAGATTCGGGAACCTAGGTTCCAGGACAATATGGCCAATGGAATCTGATTCTAATCCCATTCCTAGAAAACCTTCCTTAAACATCCATATTGAAAAGATCAATTCTTTAGCCCCACCAAAACATATTTCTTCTCCTACAAAACCTAATAAAGTATCCACGTGGAAAAGAAAAGCAAGAGGCAGTTCTAATACTCTAGTTGTAATGCCTAAACTATCTACAAATGCCCCAATTGAGAATTGTAAGAAGAAATCCTTGGCTAAAAATTCCGATAACTTGATGAATAAACCTATTTGTAAGGAAAAAAAAAAAAAAAAAACCAGCTCACCCTTGTAAGGAGCCTACATGAGATTGCATCAGTAGAGGCTGCTTGGAACTACCTCAGTTGGAACTACTGGATGCTTAGGAACTCTAGGATAGCTCGTGAGTTTCACCTGTTGTTGAAAATGGAGAGGCCACATCTGGAGTTCCTCATTGAGACTAAATGTTGCAAAGAAAATGTGGAACTGATAAAAAATAAACTTTGTTTTGACAGTAACTTTGTTGTTAAAAGTATAGTATGGGGGATTAGCTCTACTATGGAACTCTACTTTGGTTGTGGAATTGGATTCTTTCACTAATTGGCACATTTTAGTATGGATCACCTTTCCTACAGAGGGTGGGAAATTGCTTTTGACAAGATTCTATGGAAACCTAGCTACCACAAAAAGAAAAGAAAGTTAGAATCTACTTCAAGCACTAAAGCGTCAAGTGGTATACCTTGGTTATGTGTAGGGGAATTTAATGATAGTCTCAAACAAAATGAGAAGTTTGGGGTGGCACCCTTGACCCCCACATGTGATTGGGCTAGAATCACGACGCTGAGGTGCTAGCTGTGGAGATCACGCACCCCATGCACAAAGTGGAAGCATGTGTGTGCAAGCATGGAAAGTATAGGTGTGCAATTAAAAATGCAATGGAAAATAGAAAAAGTAGTTTGAAATATTAAAAGTACCAAAAATCAAATTACATCACCCAGCAAAATAAACCATAGTCACCAAAACTCCCAAACACTGACATAAAAGTTAATACAGTCATTCAACTAAATTAAAGGAAAGATCAAATCATGCTACCGAAAGGGAAAATGTCTCCAAATCTTCACTCCAAGTGGATCCAATCCTTTAAGCTCATAACCATCCTTCGCATCAAAGTCAATGATTCCACAGACCGAAACTGTAAGTGGGGACACCACGTGAGATTTTGCAATCTCAGTAAGTAAAGCTATAGAATAACACCACAAAAATACAAATATGGAAAAATGTGGACATATCATAGCAATGGGAAAATTGAGATTTTCAGCATTACCAAAATTGCATAAAACTAATTTCCTTCTCAACATTTGCAGAAAAGGTAATACTCAAAATCACATTTTTGTTTGAAAAGCCACCATTTATTTTAATTAAGGTATGCATCATGGTCTTCCCTATATGGACAATCCGCACACTCTGGTTCCCATCATCACATTACAAATAATGACTTTGTAATGAGTAATGTCCAGCTCCACTCCCAACGAGTACGTGACTAGGAATCTTCTAGCCTCTGCCAGCAAAGAAGGCACGGAATCGGCATAAGAGCATTACTGTCTCATTTGAGCCCATTGTTGCCTAATGACAACCTAGGGGACGCCACTCAATTTTACACACTTCCGAGTAACCAAATGAGCTCCATCGAGATAATGTCTTTTCCAGGCTTGGAGTCGTGATATGCACATATCCACAAAACACGTTTTTAATCTTTTGACACAAAACTGCAGTTTTCCAAATTTATAACACAAACACAAATAATAAATGTGACGCCCCCAACTCCCACGTACGGCAAAGTGGAAATCGAGACGTCGGGATGATGACAACACGGGTCACACATCCCATCGCCAAGTGCCAAAAGTGTGGGCACATGCAATATGTGTTCAAATAAAAACACGCAGCGGATAGAAAAGCCATATAACTAAGTACCAAAATTTTGTTTAATTACAAACCAGTTTAAAATGAGAATAAATAAAATATTACATGTTCAACATCTTAAATCCAAATACATACCAATAAAAACAATGACAAATATAATATATAAAAAGCACTCCAAATTACTCCTCCGGCGGAGCCGCCTCCTCGGGCTCAGCCTTCTCCTCCTCCACATCTGCACCAAAATCTACGGTACCAAAAATGGTGCCGCAGGTAAGTAATAATTCAAACGACGCAAGATAAAAACATATTACAACCAAAACAATATGCATGAAGTATGCCCAATGCACATGTCCCAAAAACCATATTTTTTCCACGCACGCCAAAAGTCTCATTGGCCCAAAACTTTTCCTTTAAATCAATCCTCGCCATTATCCCAGATAATGGCTGAAAAACCAGTCTCGCCATTTTCCTAGAAAATGGCCCAATAACCAATCCATCAGAGCACTGTAGGCGGGAATCGCAGGCGGGCTCTACCACCATCCGTGCTCACCACCATCCCTACGCCGCGTGCACCGTAGGCGGGAATCGCAGGCGGGACTCTACCACCATCCCTGCTCACCATCATCCCTACACGTGCCTCTAACTCAAGCCAATCAATCCCATCGTTCGCATATACCAAAAACCATATCTCGCTCGAAAACCCATTTTTCAATAAATAACACATGCGTATGCGTGCACAATGCAATGCAAATAAAATTATACAACTACACCAACATATTCTAAACATCGATAACAATCAAACAAACAACTCCTTCCTCAATTCCAACCGACCCCCAACTCTTCGGACTCAGTCCGGATAACCAACCAGATCACAAATAATTATTGTAAAGGCAATAATATATTTAAATCTAAAACAAAGTTTGAAAAATACTTACAGAGCTATATATTATTTTTTGAATGATCGGCGCACAGCAAACAGTGAAGAAAAAACAACGTAACAGTGCAAATGCATTGTGGCCTTGGGTTGTAAAATACCCACTTTTGAACGGGGACAAACCAAAGCTCGGGATTGATAGGGAATGGTCTAGGGATGTTTATGAAGCTAATGGAAGTGAGCTTTGGCCGTGAGTGGCAGTGGAAACTGCGGTGGAAGCGAAAAAATGCCAAATCGGAGTTGAACTCGTGGGAGCTGCTCCGGTGACGGATCGAGATCGGAAATGGGTGGGTTAGGACGGCAAGGAGCCGGTGATGAAGTGGTGAAGAGGTGGTGGCCGGAGGTGGAGTGACAGCGGCGAATCGAGGCTAAAACCGTGCGGCTTGATGGGCTTTTTCGACTAAACGGCGGCACAGTTGGGGATGAGACTTGGTGGGGTGGTTCACCGGAGGGAGGGGAAGAGTTTGGTGGGGGTGGTGTGGGCCACGTCGGCCGGCGGCGGTGGTACTGGCTGATGGACGGTAAATGGCGAAATGGGTATAGGAGAGAGAGAGAAAGCACGGGTTGGGGGCCAACGGGGAAGAAAGAAAGAAGGGAAAAAAAAGAAAGAAAAAAAGAAGGAAAAAGAGAAAAGAAAAGATAGAAGAAAAGAAATGAAGTCCAATCCTCACCTCTGGAGACCAATAACTGATCCAACAAAAATAAGTTTAAAAGCAATAAAACCAAGAAAATATTTTAAACACAACGTAAAACTAAAATATAATAAATAACTAGTAAAAACTAACTATTTAATTTTAAATCCAAAGACAAGCTAAAATAAATTAAACAATAATTTAAATTCAACAGCAATTTAAAATCTAATTAAAATCCGATAATTTAAAATAAAAGAACTATTATATTAATTAATTGAAAATATTCCTTCAATGAAAATACACGTAAAAACGGGGTGTCACAATAAATTAATAACAGATTATAAATAAAATGCAGTCATGCAACAGGAAATTATTAGATGACATGGTACGACAAAATACAACAATCAAACATAGTGAAGCACATAATTTCATTGTTACACATTTTTCACCACTACACGTAATTTCTAACACTCCACTTGGCACTTGGCCAACAATCTATCACCAACTATATATTCTATCCCAACACTCCACAAGCCCTTAGCCACTTAACCAATGACAACTAGACTATAATAAAAGCACAGTTTTCCAATACCAGTATTCCAAGGGTCAGTCAAGGGTTTTACTTATAATGCGGAAGGTAATTTTGTATGATCGAGCGAGCTGTCTAAGGCATCCGATCTGTGCATGCTTGTGTTGCTACGAGATGAAAAAGTAGTTGGTTAAATTTAACGATGTCTAAAAATTAATACGAAAATAGAGTAGCACACAACTTAATGTGGTGGAGTCTGGAGAGGCTGAGCATGACAACGGCAATGGCAAGACACGTTGAACAGTGTCGATTTTTGGGAAAACGAGACTCAACGTGGCAAACTTTGTGGGTGACAGATCTAATGAACTCAGGGGATGGGGAGGGGGACTGGCGATGGCTGGTGGTGGTTGGCGGGGGTTTGAAACCCCAATGGCTAGTTTGGAGAGTGAGATGAGATAAGAATTTTGTGAATAGTAGTAAGATAGTTTTTAAATAGTAGTGAGAGAGTTTGATTTAAGTATTTTTTTAGATTTTAAGAAATGAGAGAGAAAAAGTTGAATAAAAAATATTATAAAGTTAACGTATTGTTAGAGTATAGTTTTGTAATATCACTTTTATTTAGAGATTTAAAAAAGTTGAATTATTTTTTATTTATTATTTGAAAGTTTGAAAAAGTTGTAATAATTAATTTGAAATTTATTAATTTGAATTATATTTGGAAAGAAAATGGGATGAGATGGGATGAGAATTTTTAGATGAGATCTATTTCCCAACAATCCCTGAGATAGATAGATAGAGAGAGAGAGAGAGAGAGAGAGAGAGATTTAAAAAGTTGAATTATTTTTTATTTATTATTTGAAAGTTTGGAAAAGTTATAATGATTAGTTTGAAATTTATTAATTTGAATTATATTTAGAAAGGAAATAGGATGAGATGGGATGAGAATTTTTAGATGAGATCTATTTCCCAACAATCCTTGAGAGAGAGAGAGAGAGAGAGAGAGAGAGAGAGATTTGGTTTTGGTATTAGGGAAGATCTAAGAAGGGAGAGGCCGAGTTTGAACTGGAGGGGGGGAGGGGTGGTAGGATGACCTTCACTAAGTGGACGAGGGTGGCGGTTCACAATGGCGGCATCTTAACTGCGAGACAGAGATCAAGAGACAAAGGGAAGCAGAGAGATCTATGGGAAGAAGGACAAGATTGGGAGGGTTATGAAGGGAAACCGCACGGCAAGGAGCGGCGACGACATGGGTTGCGATGAACGGCAGGACGAGAGAGAGAGAGAGAGAGAGAGAGAGAGAGAGAGGAATCAGAGAGGGTACGTGAGGACGTCGGTAGGGGGGCCTAGATTGACAAAGTAGAAGAAGTGTGTTCGACTAGCTCATGGCGAGTGTGGGTGGCACGGGGGCCCAAGAGTTATGGGAAGAAGAAAATAGGGGAGAAGGGGCAAGGGAGGGGGGTGCAAGAGGGAAAAAGGGATGAAGAAAAAGAAACATAGGATTTTCTCATCCTTACACAAAAACGGTGACGTTTAGTTGGAAGGGCTGGACTTTTCTCATCAACTTATGGGCTCACACATGGGCTGGGCCCTAATCTTGCATTCACTCATACTGAAAAGAACCCACTTAATCCACATATTTGGATAACATTTTCAGACTTGGGCTTCACATGGGCTAGGCTTCACATCTTTCGCTTTTAAAGAAAAAAATTTCATACTTAAAATTTGCTGAGCAAACTATAGCTACTTCTAAAGGGTTCGTCAAGTTAATAACCTTTGCCTTTATTTCCATAATTTCTTCCAATATTAGCATGACTAGTTCTTCCGATAGCACCTCACGTTTAAAATCTCCAATCCACATGAAACTATCCTACAACACCCCATGGATCCTAATTCTTTATTACCTCATAAATTAGGTTATGTTACCCACTCTTGATGCCTAAGCTTCAACTTTCAAGCTTGTATTATGGCCACTTCAGCACTTACTAGTCTTTTCTAATCTCGACCATTAATAACCATAAATGTTATCTACAACATAATCAACCTCCATGGGATATATATATATATATATAGTAACAAATTTTAAATTCCTATGTGATCCGAAGTCAGAACTAATTCCTCGAGATAACCACATAATTTATTACCAACAATCATTTCACTAATTATCACGCTTCGGCTACGCACTCTGATTATTTCACCAAAATGTGTAAGGCTAAGGTCTCTTGAATAAAACAGTATTGTATTTAATCCACTTCAACACCTACCAAAGCAACTCTTTCCAAACTTAAATGAAATAAAGATCTCTACTCTATGAAGTTCATACACACATGTATATTACGAGTTGATCTCTTGCATCCTTGGTCGGAACCAATACTCCTCGAGAGTACACATGTGATCACAACATACTACTACCAATCGATCTAAGCATTCCAATGGTAGAAACAAATATCACCATAACAATGGGTAAGGATCAACACTTAAACGAGTCCACCTAGAACGTTATTTCCAACAGTGTCCTTGAAGTGATCTAAGAACTTAGAATCCCATAAACTAAGTCAAGCAAGCCCGTGCTGTGGATAAGGTTGAGTAGTCAAAATAAAGCGGACAAAAGTCAAACATGATGTGGTGAAAGTCAGGATTTACTCGAATGCTTCATATTGGTGGAAGAAAAATCGAGCTAATGAATGAGATCACAATTAGTCACAAGAGGTTGGCTTCATCAAATGACTAAGGAAAGAATTTGATGTGCAGTGAAATAGAGAAAGCTGCAACAAGGTAGTTGGGTACAGGGTTGGTCCTTACAACAAGTATGAGTGTAGGGAGGTTTGAGTATTCAGGAAGAGTCATGCCGAAAACACTTAAGAGCGAACTCCATGGGTGATCGACCGTTCTTCAAGCATTCATGGTGGAGAAGGTTTGAATTATTCCATCAATTCCTACGCAAGCCAACATATATATGGATCAGCTTTAAGGCGGTGGTATCCTCACACCCAAACATTATCCCAGATGTTCCTATATTCTAATCAAAGTATACACATCCCATCTAAGATTAGCAACGAACTCTGAGAGGTTCGAAACCATCCCAATCAACCAATAAAGAGCACCTATAACTTCTACCTGACAACAAATACTTAAAACTCATCATCTCAAATCCAACTATCATTTAATCTGGGGCTAACTAAACTTCCTGTGTAACTAGTCCGCCGAATTATATTCTCAACCTAACTTGATCACATTCTATACCATCACATAAAATATTACTTCCATTAATGCGTTGTAAATTAGCTTCCGTGGTGAGCTCATCCAAAATATCCTCCACGTCGTATACCAAGTCTTCTACATCCTCAAGCCATTTTTTCACTTCTCTTTTAGTGTATTGCTTGTCATGTGCATCTCCAAGCACCTTTTGAATTTCTAACAATTTTTTCTCCCACTTGTCCAACCGTTTTCGAAGTTCCCCTCGGTATGCAGCAAAGTTCAGGAATTCGCGAGTCGCCAACCATTCGAACAGTACCAAAAGTGATGCAGCAAGAAAGACCTCTGCCAGTACCATTGTTCCCTTCGAAAAAATGAATGATTCAAGAAAATAAGCAGATATTATTTGGCTATGACAAGAATCCCCAAATTGTTGAGAGCAATGAGCTGGGAGTTACTTCGGAGCACTTGGGTGGAATCTAACGCAGTTTTAAAGCTATCTCTTCTCTTTAATTTTTGTTATTTATTAAATAAAAAAATGAAAAATGAAATGCATGTACATGACCAAAGTTTATAACAAAAATAAATAAATTTAAAATTAGAGTGTGGACGGATTAACATCCAAGTTGCCACGTAAGTTTTTTCAGTATAATTAAAATAGAGTAATACTAGTAACAAATTTTTAAGAATAATGTTAAATATAAGTTTTAAATAAATAAATTTTATATAATTTTTTTTTATTTATAAAAAAATAGGTTCCACTAATAAAAATAATAATTTTTTCATACTTTTTAAGGTAGAATTTACTATTCTTCTTCTTCTTCTTCTTTTTTATTTTTATTTTTTAGATGCTTGCACAAGACTTATCTATTTGAGGCTTAGAAAAGTCATTTTTTTTTTCGAAATAAGATTCATTTTTTTACAAATGCATGTATAGAACTTGTCTATTTAAAACTTATAAAAATCATTTTTCATTAAAATATAAAAACAACTAAAATTTATAAATGTCCTACTTTTTTTAAAAAGGACTAACAGTAGTTACCAACAATTGGAGTACTTCAACGACTGAACTCCATAGATTTGCCACTAGATTGTAGCAACCGTTTGCCGGACTTCAGCGATATGTCGAGGTGGCAGCCACCCCAAGTGACAGCAAGAATAGTTACTAAAAAAGCTTTTAAAACAATTAGCATTAAATTTAAGGGTTTAGCGCAATGTTTTTAATTCTATTCCGTACCAGATGGTATGGTCAAAATTTTCCATTTCGTTGTAGTTTTTGGTACACTATACCATTCCATTCTGTTTCGTTTAAAAATCTAGTCATTTCGATCAAATTCTAGTCATTTTGGCCAGAATTAACATTTCAGTCTCCATTCCATTTCGGGCTGTTTTGTAATTTTTTTGTACTTAAATGACATTTTTATAAATTTTAAATCCAAATAGTATTTAATTAATTTATAATATAAAATGTATTTATATAATTTTAATGTTTTTGTAACTTTAAATATCATCCCATTCTCATTTTTTTTAAATATCATTATTTTTAATAATTTATTTATTCTTTTATTTCTTTTCTTTGTATTTGTGTCTCAACTCAAGTTTGCAATTTTTTCAACATATATTTATTTTATAAATCTTCAATTATTCCATATATATACACATATACACAATACACACTTGCATATATATATATATATATATATATATATATATATATGTTTTTATTCTATTAGTTGTTAGTTTATTTATACATATAAATATTTATATATAATATATAATTAATCTTGAAATGGTACAAATATCGAAATTTCATTCCAATGTCTTAATCAAAATAGTCTCTGAAACAGTATTCACAATTTTGATTTAGGATGCGTATTTTAAGTTTTAGAATTTTCTATTTAAAAAAGTCTAATTGTGTCTGGTTTAGTTTATCGTAGAAATGATAGAATTATGATGTGGTGCAGTGTGATTAGAGGGTGTAAAAGCCACTTTTATACCAAATATGTGAAAATAAAAAAATAGAAAATCTAACACCTCAAAATGCAAATAACACAAGGAACAATAAATAAATAACATTGTGCTACTACAGAAAGAATCAATTTTAGCAATCTACAAAATTACCAATAACTAAATTTCAGTAATTAAATTTAAAATGTTCTAATTCCTTAGTAGAAATGAATAGGATAAAATGGACTACAAAGCATAGTGATATAAGGGAATATTAAAGTAATCCTACAAATGGATTATATAAAAATAATTTCATAAATTAACATAATTTAATGTGTTATGTTAAATTATAAAATTATTTTTATTATAAAATAAATTTAATAAATAAAATAAAATAAATCAATTTATAAAATTATATATTGCATGCTTTGTTTTGTTTGTGGACGGAGCACTCTACTCTTCGTACAGGTGAGGGTGGCTGAATTATCTACAAGTTTTTCACTCAGGGAAGAGTAAGGTCGAATAGTTGACCCAAACGAGAGAAAAGTATTGGGCCTTGCTCCATTATTTTTAAAATCTCTTCTTCTAGGCCTGTCCGCCATGCTTTCAGGCTTGAATTTGGCCACATCCATTGAGCAGTGGCAATGGTGCAGGCATTTCATCTACATGGTCAGATTTTGGCTAAGACACTGTGATTTAGACCTGCACTGGAATGGGCAATAAAATAGTCAAATAGATTTTAGCGAACTGTAGCCATAGGCAATGCTAGTTATTCTCTTATTTTCTCACACTTCCCTGAAAAGTACTTAAGAATATCATCCTCAGATTTTCAAAAATAAGATTACTAGAAAACTATGTAAAAATATATTTTATTTGATTAAAAAATAAGATATGATTAAAAAATATGATTGAAAAAATGAAAATAAATAATATTTTAATATTGAGTGATGCTTGGATGCCTTCTAAATATGCTCCCAAAAGTACCTCCTAGTGCATTTTTTTTTTAATTTTTAATTTTGTTTTTTAATGTTAAAACACACACAAATTCACTAGTGGTAACTTATTGAACATTTAAAACAATAAAAAATAAAATACACTAGGGACACTTTTGGGAGGCACACGCTACAAACAAAAAACTTTTTTGGGACAATTTCTTTTTGGACGAAATAAAAATCATCCCAAAAACAGTTTTAGGGAGGAAGTTAAATACTGACAAAAATTGTTTACCATTTGAACAATCAATATTATGTTCGAACTAGATATTTAAGTACAAAGAATTTCATCCTCAATAAAATTATCATTTGAAGGTGTACTGAACCGTTTGATCATAAAATAAATAACCATTTGGACAGATATTAGTTATGGTTGAATGGAAAGCGGGTGGGATACTTTAATAAATTTAGCAAAAAATGATTTACCATTCAAACAATTTATTTGAGCGTTCGAATAAAAATGAGTTTTTGTTCGAACGCTTTATATTTTATTCAATTGATTGGTTTTGATATAGAAGTTGTTCTAAATAATATAAACATTCGAACATGGATAGTAACCATTCGAATGGTTACTATCCATTCGAACGTTTATAATACCGATGGTTATGACCAATATATAGTTTGAATGGAAAATATGGTAAGAATATGAACAAATCTTTGGCAAGAGTGGAAAATTCGTTCGTAGGCTTCTACAATACATTCTCCTATTGTCTAAATGCATTTTTTGAAAAAGAGACTGAACAGTCTCCTCCAACATCTCAAATCTCTTGAAGTGCTCATGACACTTGCCCTTGTGACATTGAAATAATGTATCCGTAAGTCATTCATAGTTTGTATATCCTCTTTATGACCAAAATTTAGCTCGAACATCCTCATTGACTTACTTGAGATCCCTTAAGTATTTGAGTCATCAACTACAGTGGATCAGGTCGAGGATGCACTGGATGTTGGGACTTTTAGATCATTTGCTGGCCTTATCAAGGCTGATTGAAGGGCAGAGATGTAGACCTGTCAGATGACAATGGTACTCAGCCTTAGAATGCTGATGGCGATGAGGACTTCTTTAGTCTTATGGGGAGATACCACACCTCATTCTAGACGAAAAAAACCCTTCCACCAGAACATGTTGCTACCATTTTTTCGAATGTTGCAACTCATAGTTATAATAAACGTAGATCATGTAGCACATAAGGCCACCTTAAATTAGACTCGTGTGTAGTTCCTTTTAAGCTTGGCATGTGGATAATCTATTGACTTCCCATTGCAAATATTTGAGAGGATCCACTACGAGACCAACATAATCTCCACCAATAAGCTTCCATATAGGGTGATTATTACTTGATTGCTATTGTAGTAGGGAGTAGCACCCCAAGCTAAGGAGAGGTTGGTAGAGCAGAGAAACCTATTTGACATGACCTCATATCGGCGTAGCCTCGAACAGACTAAGGGGCGTACTTGAGTAAGGCTGGGCCTCCACCAAATCTTGTGCCACCAACCTAGGCAAGGACTAGTGTAGTTTCCCACAATGGGAGTACTAGTGGGGAGCCGATTGGTGGAGCTACAGGGTATGTGTTGGGTCGATGCAATTACGTCAAATATTATTGCACACATCGACTAGTTGATTGGGTCTCTTCTTGCATCAGTAGAGGACACTATGTCCTTAATTTTCCATCGCTTGGATATATTAGATGAAAAAGTCAAGATGTTTTTAGGAGAATTTCATACATAATTAAACAACAAGTACCTATAGCTCTGCTGATCCATTTTTATTTTTGTGTTTATCATTCCATGTCTTTTTTGTTATCTTTCTATAAAGAACAATATCAGCTAATATATTTTGTGTTTATATATTTTAGTTCTCAACAATCTTAAAATTTACAATAATCTGTTTAATATTATATTATTTCTTTTCGTCTGGATATTAAATTTGCAACTTTAAACTTCAATATACAAATGTTCAAATATTATGCACATTCGTTTAAACATTACTACATATCATTCACACGAAAAGGCGTTATGTTCCAACTATATAATAGTAACATTCGCATATCTATAGTAACTTTAGAACGTAATTCATCCCGACAATATAATTTTTTTTTTAAATTAGCATATTCGCACAGAAATCTTGTAACGTTCGATTAAGCAATGAATTGTTCGTACGTATAACTATACGTTTGAATGTATTATCTACGGTTGCATGTCTAATGAGTTACGTTTGAATGTACTAATCTAGAAAATGGCAGCATATTGTTATACATTCGTATTGTTAACATTCGAATGTATAACGGTTTAATGTTCAAATCTTGGTCAATTTATCTTCCAACTTTAGTGAAGTTTTAGAGAAGTCGTTACTAAAGATTATATTTAGTGACAATTTATTGACTGTCACAAATTCTAAATCATCACTAAAAGTTAAATTTGTTGTAGTGTTAAAAACCGGTTAATGTTATCTTTGGAGTCCTTATTTGGAATCTACCAAATGGGTTGTTGGCCTATTTAATGGGTCTAACTATATCGTAGGTTTGTCTGTATTTTTATGGTTAAGTCACGTAACATTAATCCTATCAGGCTGGTCCTAAATTTCAAAATGAGCCTAATTCATTTAATAAATATTTTAGGACTTTTAAATAAATTCTTGAGCTCATACTCGATGAATTATATGGGTCTGTTTGCTCCAGAAATATTAAAAGAATTTTAAATCTAAAATTATCCAAAACTCATTCCTTATAACATTGGATCGGATTGTTACCAAATTGATAAATAATAACAAGAAAAAGTTTCGAAAGTGTACGTTGACATGTGTAATGACACAAAGAAGACCGAAGCCACATATGTATCATTCTCTTAAAAGAAAATTAGTCAATAGTATAATTGGAGTTGTTTTAAATAGTAAAATTTTCTCCATTTCAAATAAGTAAGAAGTACTTTCCCCTCCCAACTTAGGTGAAATCACAATAACGTAAGACCTATAATCGCTCACTCATTACCATGCAAGTTATGCGGACCATTGAGTTTGATAATAATAGATCACAAATGGGCCTAGGTCAACGAAGGGCCGATGAAAGGCCGATTGCACACACGATGCAGTTTCATGAGAGAGAGATTTATAATCTGCATTAATTCAATAAAAAAAGGTGAAGCCCAGACGAAGAATGGATCGCGCGCGTAATTTACTAAGAAAGCAAATTATGATGACATCGATCGGGTCATCTAAATAAGCTAGCTAGAGTTTCCATAAAGTTGTTTCGGGTTCGATCCGACAACGAAAGTGAAGATAAACACCTTTAATTTTCGACAAAAAGACTCGAATGAAAGGGACTCAAATTAATGTCATTATAAAAAAAAAATTGCTTATTTCTAGTCAATTATTTCTTAAAAAAACAACTATTTATTTATGTCAAAATGAGTCTGTTTTCATTATAAATAGTCATTCTCATATCAAATAACTCATCACAAATATTCGTTTTTTTTTGCAGTGCATTAACCAAGTTATAATTGGATTTCTTATAATTGAATGATAATAGGGGATGCCACAACCCATCACGTTTCTGTCGAGGCACTACAAGAAAAATGAGATTTTGTGATCAATTTATTGTAATTAAAAAATTATTTGCAACTAATTTTAACTAGAAATAATCATTTCACTCGAATTAACTTCTCGCAAATAAGTAATTTTCTTGTAGTGAGGTGAGCTGTTTGCTGCATGCTCTTACGTCTCTCTCTCTCTCTCTCTCTCTCTCTCTCTCAACGATATTTTAATTAATATTTAGAAATATTATTTTAGGTCAATACAAACGATGATAACGTAATAAAAGAATAACATCACTTGATCCATTAATTATATATGCTGTTAATATTGCTCTCAGCGGGTAAAGAGTCTAAGTTTATACTTCCGGAACTAATCTAATATCCGTACTTTAAACAAACCATATAAATTATTTCAACTCTAAGAAATTAGATAAAGATCCGGAAATGAAGAAGAAAAAAATGCCAATTAATTAAGATTAGTGCAAGTTCATATATATCTGTTCATGTCATATTCAAAATAATTAAATGGAGGGCACACACTACATACAGTGAATAATGCCTGGCCGCCAGCCATGCATGTTTTCACAAGTTAAGATCTATTAGTTTAAAGATGAATGATACTTGTAGTCGTGAGTGAGTAAGCGCTAGCTGTATAATCATTTAAAAAAAGTGAATAAATATGGAACTCACAAGAAAAAAAATATTTTTTTAATAATAGATCCCACTTTTTTTCAAAGTGACTGCACCACATAACTTGTGCATTCCACGGTTTAGCATTACTCGAATTTAAATGCAATTAAAATATTGTTCTATACAACAAGCAGTTTTAACCAAATGTTCAAAAGAGAAATTTACAAATTTAAATTCTTCCAGTCGAATTTTGTCATGCAGATGTGGAAGATATGTTCCAATAATCAAATAATTAAACGAAGTTGTAATTCTTAAATATACTTAGTCTTATAACACGTACAGTGATTAATTTAAGATCATTAATTAATTCAAGTTCATGCATGCTGGCAGATGTGATCATATGAATGTATGCTGGCAGATGTCATATTCAAATTAACTAAATGAAGGTGGGATCAATATTGGATCAGTACTGACCCGGCCCACCCGATGCGCCATGTTTTCCGTAATTAGGAGTAATTTAATGTGACCGTTATATAAGAAAATGAAACTGATTATATGACCATGACTTTGAGAAAATTACACCATTTATAAGAACAATGACTTTGATTTTAGTTTCCAGAATAAGAAATTAATTAGTTTGGGATAAAGTAATAGTTATGATGTGGTATTTTTACAACTTTAAGAAATTGAGACATTAATGTACGTCCAACCTAATTGGCCAAGACATTTATCGATCATGTGCATGGTTTAGCTGTAGGCTGTGGCTCTTAATTAACATTTCTGATCATTTTCTATGATTGAGATTGAACCACTTGATTGGCTTACTTTTCATTATCATTTAACAGTCAAATCTAGATCTAAATCGTATTAATATTCATGTAAACTTGTCATAGATGAAGCAATAATATATATAGTTTTTTTTTTTTTTTAAGTTTATAACGAGTATCACTATAAAAAAAAATGATTATTTATGATCGATCAGGTGTATATATATATGCGATGAAAACCGTTTTCGTTGGAAATACCTGGCCACCGGCCAATTAAAACAGCATTTTTATTTGTAGTGCATTAGTACAAAAAGAGTTATAATTTGCTGGTGTGAAGTCTAATTTGTGTAGTATTTTTGCGTAATTCACTCATTGACTTTATCCATGTGCATGGTTTAGCTGTGCTGCTGTAGGCATTGTGCATATAAATTAATAAGAAAAATGGGTATTTGCGACTAATGTTTGACAATGAAAATGACTATTTATGACTCATTTTAGCTAGAAATGATCCTTTTATTGGAAATAGCTAATCGCAAATAAACCGTTTTCTTGTATGTAAGTGCATGGGCTCCTAATAATTTCTTATCAATTTCTTTGATTGGGATTGAATAAGTACTTAATTGGTTTAATTTTAATTTTTTTTAACAGTGATCAGATTAATTATATGAAGAATAATTACGTAAATTAATGATCATAAAAAACTAATTAATTAATGATAAAACTGAATTAATTGATTTAGATTTAGATTGTACTGTTAATTGAAAAAAAAATGTAAGCCAATGATCAATTGGTTAATTGTACAAGGATAAGGTGCGGTTTGGATAGTGAGATAATCATTGAGATGGTTTTAGATGAAAATTAAAAGTTGAATAAAATATTGTTAAAATATTAGTTTTTAACATTATTATTATTATTTTGGGATTGTAAAAAGTTGAATTGTTTATTATATTTTGTTTAGAAATTTGAAAAAATTGTAATGATGAGATGAGATATTTTCACTATCCAAACGGGGCTTTAAATGTCTTCGCTATATATGGGCGTAGTCGACATACATTAATAAATTTTAGGGCTGTAATCGAGCCGAGCCGAGCCGGTTTTTGGCTTGTCGAGCTCGGCTCGACTCAAAATACTCGAGCTCGAGCTCGAGCCCGAGCTCGAATTTTTTTTTAATTTTTTGTTCGAGCTCGACTCGATAAGCAAAATTCTCAACTCGAACTCGAGCTCGAGCTCGAGCTCGAGCTCGTCCCACAAACGAGTTCGAGTCGAGCCGAGCTCGAGCTCGAGCTTGAGCTTGATTTTTTTTTTTAGAATAAACTTTAGTAATTAATAAATTAAATAAATAAATAAATAATATTGAATTTATACAACTAACAAGTAGAACCTCTATTAAATTATAAAATTATAAAATTTTAAAAAATTTATAAATAATTAATATCTAACTAGTTGATATTTATCTAAAATAACAATATATTATATGCCTACATATATTATTAATACACACACTTAATATGATAGCATATACCTATTTCATATATAGTTCCCACATATTAGTAGATGAAATTATTGAATTTTACTGACTAATTATTATACAAATGATAAAATATACCTATGAAGTATATTTACTATATAGACATAAGTAATTAGAATACATATTATATATTTAATTATAAAAGTGGTATGCTTATATTATTAGCTAATACATATATACATGTAAAGGTATATGTATATATTTATCAATATATGAATGAGTTTTAATCGAGTCGAGCTAACGAGTCGACTCGAGCATAAACGAGCGAGCCTAAAGGAGCCTTAGCCGAGTCGAGTCGAGTTTTGTCGGGTATGTGTCATTTACAAATCGAGCGGGTATTTGCTTTAACGAACGAGCTTTTTTTTTCACGAGTCGAGTTCGATTCGAGTTTAACCGAGCGAGTGCCGAGCGGACTATCGAACAGACTGGTTCATTTACAGCCCTATTAATAATATTGCCTTGAGTTTTTTTTTTATAAAGTCAATGAGTGAATTACGTAAAAATCACTACACATGCTTAAGCAATTTATTACTTTATCCCAAGTTTATTATATATTAACTATTCCTTATTCTAGCTGGAATTTAAAGTCAAAGTCATTAATTTTCTTAATGGTGTAATTTCCTCGAAGTCACGTACATATGTATCACTTTCATTTTGATCTTAATGGTCACATTAAAGCTCCCACTCATTCATGAGTATAAAGTTCAATTTTTATATATACTTGAGGAACTAATCTATCCGTTGAATAAATCATAAGGATTATTTAATATCTTAATTAACGCTAACAAATAAAAATGAAGGCACGTGATAAGAGTTAATAATTCTTCCGAAAAGAAAAAAAGAAAAAAAAAGGACAATAATACATAAAGAAAGACCTAGAGAATGTCATTTAAGATTTACTAATGCAAGTTCATACCGAGAGAAATATTCTATTGTCATATTCAAAATGTTAAATGATAAGATAATTATTGTAGTTTGTGATCTCTCATTGTGTGTGATCGTTCTTCAAGTGTGAAGGATCATTGATTGAATTTCAGTCACTGGAATTCCAAGAGGGAAGTCAATAGTTTGAATATCGCCAAAAGTTCTGGCTGCTACTACTGTAGAAGATAAATGGTTTCATTTGTCTGGACAAGTAAGAGAGTCAATTTACAAAAGTTTTGTAATTGAGAATTACTTGTAATTGATTTTTAAACAATAATATTGACTTTCTTGGGTTTGACTGCCTCATAGGGTTTTACCGTTAAAGAGTTCTTTAAAGAGTTTCCCTTCATAACCAATCGTTGTGTCTTGCAAGTTTGATTATTTTCTTTAAGTATTTGATTCATTTAATAATCATAATATTGAGGTCTAACCAATTTGTTCAAGGAAATTGGTAGACAATTTCGTGATTTCACAGGGGTACTTGGGGAATTTCAATAAATAGTAGTTCTCTTGTTTTAAATTTAACGTGTTAATCGTTAGATTATTTTATAATTTTTAAGTTGTGAAATTTATTTTAATGTGCTTCATTGATATTAATCCTTGTTTATCATTTAAATTACTCTCTAGTTAAATTATTTTATTGTTGGACTTTAATTATTTTATTTTAGTAATATTTAGTTGTAATGTTTTTATTTGACTTTTATTTATTTTTATTATGCCTTTTTCTTTTGTTGGACCTTCTTTTCGGTTTGAACTTATTTTTAATAGTAAAATGTATTTGAATAATAGTAAAAAGTATGTGAAAAGTAATACTAAAACAATGAATAGTACAGAAGTAATTCTCAACAACCAATTTCTTCTCTTTAACTTTTGTTATTTGTTAAATATAAAAAATAAAAAATGAAATGCATGTACGTGACCAAAGTTTATGATAAAAATAAATAAATTTAAAATCAGAGTGTGGCCGGATAAACATCCAAGTTACCACGCAAGTTTTTTCATTATAATTAAAATAGATTAATACTAGTAACGAGATTTAAAAAATAATGTTAGATATAAATTTTAAATAGACAAGTCTCATACAAATTTTTTTATAAAAAAAATTAAGTTCAACTAATAAAAAAATAATTTTTTTACACTTTTTAAGGTGATGTTTACTTTTAATAAATTTTTGTGTGTGACTTATCTGTGTGAGGCTTGGACAAATTATTTTTCTTTTTAGATTGAGATTTAGTTTTTTTACAAAGATTTGTACAAAACTTATCTATTTAAGACTTATAAAAATCATTTCTCATTAAAATATACTTATTTTGACATGATTAAAATTTATAAATGTCTTGCTTCTCTTAAAAAGACTAACAGTAGTTACCGACAATCGGAGTACTTCAAAGGCAGGACTCCATAGATTTGCCACCAGATCGTAGCAACCTATCGAGGTGGTAGTCACCCCAAGTGCCAACCAGAATAGTTATTGAAAAAAGCTTTTAAAACAATTAGCATTAGATATAAGGGTTTAGCGCAATGCTTTTAATTCTGCTTCGTACTGGCCAAAATAGTCAGAATTTTTCATTCCGGTGTAGTGTCTGGTACACTATACCACTATGTACTGTTTTGCTTCAAAATCCAGCCATTTCAATCCATTTTAGCCATTCCGGTCAAATTCCAGCCATTCTAGCCAGAATTGGCATTTCAGTCCCCATTCCATTTCGGACTGTTTTTATAATTTTCTTGTACAACATTTTTGTAAATTTTAAATATAAAAAGTATTTAATTAATTTTAGAATACAAAATGTCTTTATATAATTTTAATTTTTTTGTAACTTTAAATATGTCTCCTCATTTTTTTTAATGTCATTATTTTTAATAATTTATCTATTCTTTTATTTATTTTCTTTGTTTTTGTGTCTCAACTCAAGTTTGCAATTTTTTCAACATATATTTATTTTATAAATCTTCAATTCTTCCATGTATATACATATATACATGATACACACTTACGTATATATATATTTATATTTATTTATTTTATCAGTTGTTAGTTTATATATATATATATATGTATATATATAATAAGATGTGGTGTAATGGACAGCAAGGAAGAGCCCGTAGTTGGGCAAGACTGGATCGTTCTTTTGTAAACTCGAATCTGATGCTAGAATTTCGAGGTGTGGTGATGACCTACTTGCCTAGACAAAGCTCAGACCATTCTCCGCTAGTGGTGGCCATGGAGCAAAATGATCAATCGTATGGGTTCAATCTGTTCAAATTCCAGAATATGTGGACTTCTCATGAGCTTTTTCAAGATTGTGTGCGCATTGCTTGGGGTAAGGAGCAGGTTGGACAGGGTATGGTTAAGCTGGCAAAAAGGGATGTTGAGGAGATGGAATAAAGAGGTGTTTGGTTGGACTAGCTCTCATATTCAAGGTCTTGAAGAACGGATAGCTAGCTTGGAAGAACAACTTCAACTGGGATTCTCTGAAGATGTTGAACTTGATTTATTAGCATCAAAGGTTGAGTTGCATACGTGGATGAGTAGGTAAGACATTCGCCTTGCCCAACAAGCTAAGCAAAGATGGCTTGAGAAAGGGGAAGGCAACTCCTAGTTCTTCCGTGCGCTCTCTTCCAGATCCCATAGGGTGGGGAGGGAGATGGAAATAGGTGAGAATAGGTGGTTGCAACTACATACAATTCATCGATTTAGTTTCAGCTTAGGAAAATAAATGCCAGCAAGAACCAATTTACCCAGGTCATAACTATGTGAGATAGTTTGAGTCACTATGTGAAACTCATTGCTGGAAAGAAAAAGCTACTAATCAATATGCTAACCTTCACAATCGTGGCATTATCAACCAATCGACTCGTGACTTCAAAACAGTGTTAGCAACAATTGATAATGGGGCTGGTATTTTTCCAATTCATGATGTGGATGCCTGCAAGATGTGGATTACCTAAATGTCATCTCATCATATCTAAGATCCCAACAGCCCATTCATTTTCATCATGATTGTAGTACTAGTGCTTATGCCAACACAAAAATACCTATCGATATTTGTGTTGGATGATGGTATACCAGCAATGTTAATGCATTTAACATCTAGCTATATATATATATATATATATATATGACCATGGCGAATATATACTTGCAGCAGTATATTTTTTATTAAATTGATAAACACAAGCATATATATATATATATGGCTATATATATAGGGAGATAAAGCACTTACGTACTCCAATTTACTATCATATCTTGTGTAAGTTTTGATAATGTGCTGAGCATTAAAGTACAAAAAAAAAAAAAACTAGTGGATAAAGTAGATCAGGATCTTACCAGATATTGAGATGTCATGCATTACGTCTCATCATTCCAACTATTAACACAGTGCCTGAGCTCTAAAATACTTCAATCGAAGGAGGACTTGATCCATGCATGGAAGAGTTGATGATGATCATTATATATTGCAATCCGGTATCAACATGAAACATCAAAACATATAGCAGTAGAAACTTCAGGAATTGAACATTGCAAATGCTAAGAACCTGAATTGGGGATGTAGAATTACCTTGTACTGGAAATTTATGGGTAAATATACATAAGCTAGCCATAAATATATAACCTAGGAGGATGAGATAGATCACTAAAACCAACTAGCATTAATGCACTGAAAACCAGAGCAATTTGATGTTGCTATTTTCTGTTATGATGATGATCATGTACGTACTAAATAATATATTATATTATATACAAACAAACATAAACATATATATCATATAATAACCTATATTATAATAATAATATCAATAGGAAGGTAGGGCCATGCATTAGCTAGCATGTACGTACTAATTCTCACATGCAGACAAGACAACCCAACCTATGTCAGATAATGTACTAAACCCGTTCGCATATATATAGCAATATTATTCCACAGAAAAGGACATGCATATAGAAGTAGTACTAGAGATCAAGATAAAACTAGAAACGAAAGAAAATTATTATAAAAATGTATCAGGACAACAAGGCCGTTTACGTACAGGCAGTACTACTTTGGGCCATGATCAATAGTATACTGGACAAATATGATCTTCGAGTACGAAAATTCTTGGTCGGAATATTATGCCAAGGAGACTTGCGTAGCTCTTTGATAAGTTGTACTTATCTGACATTTTTTTCCTCTGCGAACGACGACTATAAAGCTAGCTGGAAAGGTCAGCGAATTAATTAAACTAATTGGGATACAAACCTTATAATCTACTATATCCTGTATCATCATCATGTATTTTGTCCTATTTTCAGATCCAGTGTTCTAAACAGTTGCATATCATTAAGCTTAAGAGGAAAAATTACCATTTTCTTGGGACAAGCAACGGAACCCAGCTGATGCGAACTGTGTACAAAGGTTGGAGTTGTCATCGTTGTCTTTCATCAGATTTCTTTTCTTCTTCTTCTTCTTATAAGGGATTCCCTGAGCCTTGGATTGGGAGTCTATCACCTCACGCAAGTCAACTATTCAAAAATTGAATACCCAAAACAGATTCTTCTTCCCGGTGTTGACATAGATCCCATTATATAGATATAGTAATATCTATATATATACATATATATATATATATATATTAATATATATGTATATTGCCCATTAGTCATATTGATCGAATATCAAAAAACCACCCTACAGCCCAAAAAACCACACGACCCCCTTATGGGTCAGGGGAATCATTACACTGAGTCTGTCGATAGGACTCAGTGAATGACGGATGATCATTGAAGAAAGCCTACAGCAATTTGTCAGTTTGAATCTGATGCTCCCTAAGAGCCCGCATCTCTGATTTCATTTCATCCAGCTGACTCTTATATGCTTCAACATCTTTCTTATGTTGTTCAGCATCTTTCTTGTGTCTTTCAATCTCAGACACATAACATTGCATTTTAATTTGATCACGTTGTCTACTTGACTCGGGGATCACCATCTCCCCGAGTCCTCGCCCATATCCAGGTCGATGGCCAAGAACCTCCCTAAAGACAGTCGCTGCTGCCTCATCATTAATTATGTATATATACACCAGTTGCCAGTACCGACTATAACAATTAACTAATTAATTCTCTTATTTGCTAAATGAATATTTATCGAGCCTAGCTAACCTTCGAAGCATTTGCTCTATCTCCATCTTTGTTCTAATTGTTAGGGCCATCACTTACCTTAATTTGTAAAACAAAGAACGAATATTGAACCAATTTATATATTGATTCCGCTCAAATTATATATGTTTTTTTTTTATAATTTTTTTTAGAATTTGAAGCTAATAAAGACATGATCAAAGAACGAAATTAAATGTTTTTTAGTATATATATATCGTCTTAAATAAATTTATGATATATACTCTGGGACTAACTACCGAACAATTGAAGTCAATCCATATATATGGAAATTACTAGAATAGCCTACCATGCAAATAATATTATTGTTACCACACCCATTTGTTATATGACTTATTCATCTAGTACTGGTTGCGCCTATAAATAAGCCATGATATTGTCGACTAAAGTTTACAAATCAAACATCTCACTCGATCTTCTCCAAACCAAAGAATTCCCAACATCTCGCTCTGAGACGTCTAACATGGGTCAGGTGCGCTGCATGTAAATTTGAAAGCATACCCTCAGCAACTCTCTTTTTCTCACCCTATTTGGGTTCCTCAAACCTCTCGCACGCGCTTAATTTGTAGTAGCCAATTATACAATAGACATATTTTTTTTTCCTTACTTTCTTTTCCCAATGTTCTTTAATTTACTATTCGATCATATAGTAGTTATATATATGTTAGCATTTTTCATCACATTTTACTTATGAACGATGGTTAAAGCTATAAGGTTCTTGCCGTTTTTGGTGGTAAATGTGCGTATGTACAAGCTACGTGTGTGTATATATAATATATATATACACTATTTATCATTCACACACTACACACTAACATGTGATTTATCATTTTTGTTCGTCTATATATATATATATTATGATCATTCATGTGCGTGCAGTTTAAGCAAATTTTATAATCTACATTCAGATAAAAAAAAAAAAATTGGATGTGGATAATTTGACAGTACTATATATATCTTGTTCAATCAGGAAAACTACGTTTTCTTCTATGGAGGCCCAAAGAAGGAGTGGAACGAAAACTTTGGGGGTAAAGCAGAGGATGTGAAAAGACAAAACGCTTATGATCCCGGGAATGACAAGCAAAATTTCCATTAAGGTTCGTTCGGCTAAAGGAGCAGCTGATTTACCGAAAAAAGACACTTTGGGGAATAAAATACACTTTGACAGGAACTTTACTAAGAGCTCATGGGCAGTGCTGACCAAGGATGGTGCCAACTTGGTCAATAATAGTACTGGGGAAAAAATGCTGAAAGTCTTGGAGCGTTTTGACGATTGGCAGGGAAGAATACAAGATGATGGCTTTGGACAAAGTTTCCAGGACAACTATAGCCTCGTTGGATAGTAATGACGTTGCTAGATTGCATTGCGCGCGGTACCAAATAAAGATGTACTCGTCTAAGTTTAATAATATGTAGCTTAATTGTGCGCGCGCGTAGATGTATGATGTTTAGTATGTAGCTTGTGCATTCCAGTACTGTCGATCGGTAGTATTGCTGTCGTTCGTGTGGATTTATGATTTGTAATGTTGTTATCTTATCTAATAAAATGTTTGTTTTTTTGGAAATGTATGAATATTAGATATTGCATGCATTCATAACTTAATCCATAAGTTATATTTATTTTTTTGTCCCCAAACACAAATTTGGGACCAAAAAAAAAAAAAATCTTCCATTAATAAAAATCTTCCTTATAAATTATTATAATCTCGTAGTTAACAATAAAATTATAGCATTTTACGTCGTACACATATATAAAAAGTCGAATTAAGAGCTTGCATAAATTATATCTAATTGCCTGAACTTTGCTTAACATTTAATGCTAATTAATTAAAAGCCATACTTTTTCATTCGCTAATTAACTAATTAAAAGTCATTTGAATTATGTTGCTGATCACTAATTGCATTCTGCAATATCCGGAATATGAGATGTGCAACCACTGGCTAATTACAGCTTTAGACTCACAGAATATCCTTTCGGATTTACAGTCATTAGCAAAGCGCGCTGCAAATTAAAGAGTGCATGGTAGTATAGAGGGTGTGTCTTACCCATCTACTTATGAATATAATTTTTCTAAAAAACAATTATATATGCATACGTCATGTATGATCTATGGTTTCAAATAATTTACCAATGATAACCATTATGCTAAACAAATCACATGAATTATATATTTCAACTTTAGAAAATTAGTACTTTAATTTAATGCTATTAAAAAAGGATAAAATGTTTTCCACAATAAAGAATTAACATTGAAAACCTAATGATTTGTCGAACAGAACATTCTAAGCTTAAATTATTTAATGATCAAATGCAATCCCGATGCTGCATGTGCCTCAAAACTGGGTTTACAGACATGTCTCGTTGTCATTCTCTCATTAACCTTCTTTCTTGTTGGGCTGTATTGGGTCTTCTTACTCGTTTCCACCCTCAACATCAACGTACAACTATATCAAGGTCTACAGTTTTGAGGAGCAAAATCCTAACTTGAAGTAGTACCACAATGAGATATTTTCAAATCTCCGTAAGTAATAACTAAGACAAAAAGTACTTGACATGTATATGCCGACAATGAATATAGCAAATATAGTCACAAGAGAAACAAGCAATAAAACATATTTACAAAGATGGGAGATCCCAAACAAACTTTAGTGTTATTCAGAAAATACAGCGCCCCGATCGACCATGTAAACAATATAGGCATTTAAAATCCAAAGAGTACACAACCAAGCTGTAATAACCCAAGCCCAGCCCAGCCAAACCTCTTTTTCCCTTCCCCCGGCTCCCACCCAAAAAAAAAAACTTTGATCTACGTCAGTGCAACGTAATAACCTCCGCCCACAGTTACAACTCTTTGTTGTTTTATCACCACCAACGACAATATTAGGTAAGTTCTTCCTCCCCATAGGTATTATATTTAATAAATTTTGAATATAAAATTTGTTAAGATTTAGTGATGTGAATTGTTAAGAATATACTTAGTTAATTATGCTGTTGGCATGATGTGTTAAAGATGAATTTAATATTCAAGTGTTAGAAATAATGCAATTTGTTGGTTTATTTGAATCTCAGTTTGATTATAGAGGTTGAGATGAATGAAAAATAGCTGATGTGGCATAATCTTTACTACTAGATTTTTAATGGAGAGTGCATGAAAAATGTTAATTTTTTTTTTATAGTTTGTGAAGCAAATTAGTATCATAATATCTTGACAAATTATTTATTAATTTTGCATCACATGATCTAGTGGTCAGACGAGAAAGCCCATGCACACGAAAGAGGGTTGAGCGAGAGAAGTATGTGCACAAAAAAATAAAAAAACAAAACACGTTGTTAATATTCATGATAATCTCTATCTCTGAGAAGTTATGAGACACATGAAGGAGAATTACATTTCATTAAACAAAGCTTAAAATCTCCCATGTTAGCCCCTTAAGTGTAGGTGACTGAAAGCACATTGCTCACGTGGCCCAATTTTTTATTTGGAAAAAAGTTAATTCTTAAATTCTGAAAAAATCAATGTCAAAGTCAAATCCACACCAGTTTAATTCCTTTTTCAATTGCATTCGAATTACTATGTATTGACTTGAAAAATGGCTGCACTAGCGGCCAAAGGATTCTTAAAGGGCATTCTCTTGAATATAACAGCTGTATGAAGTACTATGAGCTTTCTTTACTATCAACACCCTTTATTTTCTTCTTTTCGGAAGAATTTCTGAATTCATTAGTCTTTATCCATTTTACTGATCGGACAGTATAAATGGATGATCAGTTCGGTCCTTTTATTAGTATTAAATATATATGAAGATGTAATATTTTGGTTAAAGCATATTATCCACATCATTTAAATAGTAAAATTTGATTGATAGGATTTAAAATTTAAAATTTATATTCTAAATTAAATTATGTTATGTAAGCACTTTACTAATTGGCTGGCACCATCAAGAAAATGAATTAAACGTCTGATATGAAATTGACTTTGAGAAAATTACAGCATTAAGAATATTAATGACTTTGATTCTAATTTCCAGAATAAGTTATAATAAACTTGGGGTAAAGTAATAAATTGTATAAGCTAATTGTGTAGTATTTTTGCGTAATTCACTCATTGACTTTATCCATGTGCATGGTTTAGCTGTGCTGCTGTAGGCGTTGTGCATATAAATTAATAAGAAAAATGGGTATTTGTGACCAATTTTTTACAATGAAAATGATTATTTATGACTCATTTTAGCTAGAAATTATCATTTTACTGGAAATAGCTAGTCGCAAATAAACAATTTTCTTATATGTACATGCATGGGCTCCTAATAATTTCTTATCAATTTCTTTGATTGGGATTGAATCAGTACTTAATTGGTTTAATTTTAATTTTTTTTAACAGTGATCAAATTAATTATATGAAGAAGAATTACTTAAATTAATGATCATAAAAAACTAATTAATTAATGATAAAACTAAATTAATTGATTTAGATCTAGATTGTACTGTTAATTGATAAAAAAAAATGTAAGCCAATCAACTGGTTAATTGTACAAGGATAAGGTGCGGTTTAGATAGTGAGATAATCAATGAGATGGTTTTAGATGAAAGTTAAAAGTTGAATAAAATATTGTTAGAATATTATTTTTTAACATTATTATTATTATTTTGGGATTGAAAAAAGTTGAACTGTTTATTATAGTTTATTTAGAAATTTGAAAAAATTGTAATAATGAAATTAGATATTTTCACTATCCAAACGGGGCTTTAAATGTCTTCGCTATATATGGTTGTAGTCGACATACATTAATATTGCCTTGAGTTTTTTTTTTATAAAGTCAATGAGTGAATTACGTAAAGATCACTACACATGCTTATGCAATTTATTACTTTATCCCAAGTTTATTATATATTTATTATTCCTTATTCTAGCTGGAATTTAAAGTCAAAGTCATTAATTTTCTTAATGGTGTAATTTCCTCGAAGTCTATCACTTTCATTTTGATCTTAATGGTCACATTAAAGCTCCCACTCATTCATGAGTATAAAGTTCAATTTTATACTTGAGGATTATTTAATATCTTAACGCTAACAAATAAAATTGAAGGCACGTGATAAGAGTTAATAATACATAAAGAAAGACCTAGAGAATGTCATTTAAGATTTACTAATGCTAGTTCATACCAAGAGAAATAATATATTGTCATATTCAAAATGTTAAATGATAAGATAATTATTGCAGTTTGTAAGGGAGACATATTACTCACGAAGACATATGGTTATTGAAGAGGAAATAACAATATTTTCTAATATTTTCGGTTATAGTTATTTATCAAATAGTAATGCTAAATACTAAATACGTATTATGTTGTGAATAAAATGTTTTAAGCACCTTAAAGCTGAAATCTACTTTTTAAAGAAGTACCCAACTGAAGCTTTTGATTAAAAGCTCATGCAGATAATGCTACATTAATTTTAAAAATTACGGCAACTAACTTAAAAAATGTTTCCTAAATAGTAAATAAATTTTTAATAATTAAATTTTTTAGTAAAGCTTTACAATTAAAAGCGTTACTATGAAAAATTTTGTTTCCTACCGTATTAATCCCAAGCAAGTTATACTAAATGTCAAACTTAACTGGCAGTGAGTGCCTTCTCTTCTCTCGGGAGATAGAGTGAGGTTCCAGTGCTTCTGCCTTGGGCAAAAGCTTAAGTCTCACATTTTGTGAGTCAGTTTCAACGTGGGATCTAATATAATGGAGGTAGATGAACTTGCTAACCGATGGGAGAGACTACACCTTTTGAAAGAGGAAAGTTCTTTCTTACATGTCAAACCAGAAGAAGATGTGGAGGGAGGCAAGCGTCGGAAACATAGCATCATTGGAAGAGCTTTAACTGAAAAGATTGTTAACAGTGAAGGCGTTAGAGTAACTATGTCTCAAATCTGGAGGCTACAGGGATGGGTAAGATTCAAGGAACTAGGTGACCAATGCTTCTTGATTGAATTTCAATGTATAAAAGACAAAGAAAAAGTTCTGAGTGGAAGGCCATGGTTCTACGACAGAAGCTTATTGACCCTGCTGGAGGTTGATGAATCTGTTTCGATTAATGCTCTACGTTTTGAGTTTGAACCATTTTGGGTGCAACTACACAACTTGCCACTTGCAGCAATGAACGAAGACCTTGGGATCCAGTTTGCCTCATCAATTGGTCATGTGATCAGAGTGGAAGCAGACTCTGAAGGATTAGCATGGGGAAGATGTATGCGTGTAAGGGTGGCTGTAAACCTTCCTAAACCACTATTGAGAGGGAAGTGGTTGACGTTTGATAAGCAGAAGCACTGGATCTCTTTCAAATACGAAAGACTCCAGAACTTTTGCTTCCATTGTGGAGTGTTGAATCAGAGAGGAAAAAGCTGCTCGAGACCGCGGTTTGAGCATCAAGGTGAAGACCAAACAGTGCAGCAATTTGGAGCCTGGCTTAGAGCTCATCCCAGGAACACTAATATCTTCGAAAACCACAAATATGGTGGTTCAGAGGATCATAAACAGTATCAACGGGATCGGCAGGGAGGAAGATGGAGAGATGAAGGGGGAGAACCTGGTTCGAAGGAGCAGGTAGAGCAACAGGAACTTTCAAGTGAACAGAAGAAGGCTACAGTTGATAAGTAGAGAAAGGACCCGCTAGACCCTGAAGGGCATGGGCTGACAGAAGGTTGCTCACGAAAGGAAAGGACAGAACCCCAAAACAGCATGAACTTACAAAAAGGTGCAGTCAAAAGTCAAAACCAAATGCCAAAACAACCCCTGGAACTGCATTAGGTGCACATCTCTGTAGCTAGACCTGAGGCTCAAGATATGATGGGATATCACACTAGGATGGAACTAGACTCAGAAAAATCAACCCTGGAACCTGACACAAAGCATGGAAACTGCAACACAAAGGCCTAGGTTAGGACCAAGTTGAGTGGTGTTCTACCAGGAAGAGTGGACTGCAATGAACTTGAACCAAGTGACAAGAGGCCAAAAGATGGGAAGTGGAAAAGGAAAGCTCAAGGAAAACACATCCAAACAGAAAGAACCTCATGTGAGCCTTTTGCTGATTTGACAAACTATAACCTGAGAAAACCAAAGAAAACCGAAGAGACTAATAAAAACTGTACCCCATTGGCAGAGGCTGGCCCCCAGCCNTAATGCTCTACGTTTTGAGTTTGAACCATTTTGGGTGCAACTACACAACTTGCCACTTGCAGCAATGAACGAAGACCTTGGGATCCAGTTTGCCTCATCAATTGGTCATGTGATCAGAGTGGAAACAGACTTTGAAGGATTAGCATGGGGAAGATGTATGCGTGTAAGGGTGGCTGTGAACCTTCATAAACCACTATTGAGAGGGAAGTGGTTAACGTTTGATAAGCAGAAGCACTGGATCTCTTTCAAATACGAAAGACTCCAGAACTTTTGCTTCCATTGTGGAGTGCTGAATCACAGAGGAAAAAGCTGCACGAGACCGCGGTTTGAGCATCAAGGTGAAGACCAAACAGTGCAGCAATTTGGAGCCTGGCTTAGAGCTCATCCCAGGAACACTAATATCTTCGACAACCACAAATATGGTGGTTCAGAGGATCATAAACAGTATCAACGAGATTGGCAGGGAGGAAGATGGAGAGATGAAGGGGGAGAACCTGGTTCGAAGGAGCAGGTAGAGCAACAGGAACTTTCAAGTGAACAGAAGAAGGCTACAGTTGATAAGTAGAGAAAGGACCCGCTAGACCCTGAAGGGCATGGGTTGACAAAAGGGCATGGGCTGACAGAAGGTTGCTCAGGAAAGGAAAGCACAGAACCCCAAAACAGCATGAACTTACAAAAAGGTGCAGTCGAAAGTCAAAACCAAATGCCAAAACAAGCCTTGGAACTGCATGAGGTGCACACCTCTGTAGCTAGACCTGAGGCTCAAGATATGATGGCATATCCCACTAGGATGGAACTAGACTCAAAAAAATCAACCCTGGAACCTGACACAAAGCATGGAAACTGCAACACAAAGGCCCAGGTCAGGACCAAGTCGAGTGGTGTTCTACCAGGAAGAGTGGACTACAATGAACTCGAACCAAGTGACAAGAGGCCAAAAGATGGGAAGTGGAAAAGGAAAGCTCAAGGAAAACACATCCAAACAGAAAGAACCTCATGTGAGCCTTTTGCTGATTTGACAAACTATAACCTGAGAAATGGGAGAAGGGAAGATAGAGAAAGGAAGAGGCATAAGAATTATAATGACTTCAATCCCAAAAGACCAAAGAAAACCGAAGAGACTAATGAAAACAGTACCCCATTGGCAGAGGCTGGCCCCCAGCCCTGCCAACCACAATGAGTATCCTAGTGTGGAACTGCCGAGGGCTTGGGAACCCTCGGACAGTTAGAATACTTAGGCAGTTAGCCGAGGATAAGATCCCTTTTTTAGTTTTCCTAGTGGAAACTAAATGCAATACTAAAAGGATGGACATGGTCAGAAGGAAATTAAGGTTTGATAATTGCCTGGCAGTATATAGTGTGGGCCTTAGTGGAGGGCTAGCCTTGTTGTGGAAAGACGAATGGAAAGTGGAAGTTATTAGTTACTCACAGTGGCATATCAGTGCTCTAGTGCAGGATGAGGAAAGTGGTCCTACTTGACAATTCACAGGCTTTTATGGCCACCTAGAGGCAACTAAGAGGAGTAGGAGTTGGCATTTACTACAGATGCTTAAACCCTCCACCCCTATGGCATGGCTGTGTGCAGGGGATTTCAATGAAATCCTCCACCAGAAGGACAAACTTGGTGGGGCAAATAGACCTTAGAGACAGATAGAGGAGTTCAGACAGGTGGTTGAAATATGTGGACTAAATGATATCCAATCTCGGGGGCAGAAGTACACATGGTCCAAAAACAGACATGGGAATGAATTCATAAAAGAAAGGATTGATAGAGCCTTTGCAAACAAGGAGTGGAATGACTTACATAATTTGGCCTCGTGTACTATACTACCTGCTGTTAACTCTGACCATTCACCATTATACATCAACAAACAAAACCTGAATTATAAAAGGAACAAGAGGGGCATAATCTTCAGGTATGAGGCTGCATGGGAATTAAGAGATGACTGCCAGAAAGTTGTAACAGAAGCATGGGAAAAAGGCTAGCATGGAGGTAGTGAAGCTAGCTCAATGAGACACAAGCTGAGAATATGCCAAAGGGATTTGGTGCAATGGAGGAAAAAAAGCAAAGACAACGACCAAAGAGCTACAGCACAGAAACTGGCCAGGATTAGTCAACTTCAAAACAGTGGCACAGGGCAGCATGTAGATGCCATGAAGCAGTTACAAAAGGAGGTTGAGCTCTCACTTGTAGAAAGAGATCTCATATGGTGACAGAGAGCAAAACAACATTGGCTCAAGTATGGAGACAGAAATACCCAGTTCTTTCATATGCAGGCAACCCAAAGAAGGAAAACAAACACCATAAAATCCATCAAGGACCAGTTGGGGCGAGATGTCACTAAACAGGAGGCCATAGGAAGTGTATTCATAGGTTTTTTCTCCTCTCTTTTTACTACCTCTTCACCTTCTAACATAGAGGAATGTTTATATGCACTAGAGCCCAAAATCACTGAAGCTATGAAGAACAAGCTCCTGAAACCTTTTACCCCTGAGGAAGTCACCAATGCAGTATTTCAAATGAACCCCTTGGGGTCACCTGGTCCTGATGGGTTTCCAGCCCAATTCTATCAACAACACTGGCTAGTAGTGGGAAAGGGAGTCTGTGATTTTTCCCTCCAAGTCCTAAACCAAGAGGCCTCCCTACAAGAGGTTAATGGTGCCCTTCGAGCATCAAGGCAATTTAGAGGGAATCCATTCGATGCAGAGGCCTATGGACTACTGCTACCTGTAGTTTTTTGTCAAGAAATGGGCTTGAAACAAGTCTGTCTAGAAGGGGACTCAAAGCAAGTAGTCCAGCTGCTTCAGAATCACACGTCTAATTGGATTCTGGGAGGCTGCTTAGTTGATGACTCTCGAAAAATCCTAGACTCAACTACAACCTGGACTACTTCACACACTTATAGAACGGCTAATAGTGCAGCTCATCAACTTGCGAAGGCTGCCCTGGAAGGCTCAGAAGACATCTACGATATTGAAGAAGTTCCTAGTTGTATTATGGCCATTGTGTTAAGAGAAATGCTGTAACATTTTGTAATCCATCAAGCCGTGGTGTTTGATTGCCCTGATGTAAAACTTTCATATGAATGAAAATCATATCCATTTCAAAAAAAATAAAAAATAAACTTAACTGGCAGTGGAAATTTTCAGATTTTAATCATTTTTAATATAATTTTTAATTGAAAAATAGTGTAACGCTATTCTTTCTTATAATTTATTTATTTTTTTAATCATGTGCCATACCCAATTAAAAATTCATTTTACTTATTTCCTATGTCTACTATTTATTAAAAAACTACTTGAAATGCATTGCATTAAAAACTTCGAGTAAGAATTAATGACAAAACCACTTAACCTGCTTTATATATATATATATATATATATATATCCCTAATCATCTTGTCATACTTAGTCAATGCATGTATACAGATCATGCATGTAGGGTGTTCACACTACAACAAATGTTGGTTTTTCTCACAAGAGAATTTGGTCGAAATAAGTGGAGACTATGTGAGAAAAAATCTTTTTACACCAATTTTGTTCGTGAGATGTTGGTGTCATATAATTCATGAGCAATAAACTTTTCCCATGAAAAAGTTAATTCATGGGAAAAAACTACCTTTTGTCACGACTAGAAGTTGTGGCAAAATCTGTTTTCATCCGTGGCAAATGGAGACAGAAACCTAGCCCTTTGTGGTGACAGTAACATCAATTGTTACCAGAACCACAGTCCGAAAAAGTGTATTAGCCATGTATAATTTTGTCACACATTTAGTGGTATAAAGTTTTTGGCCACTCCCTAAATCATGACTATTATGCATATTTTATTGACACTGTCTAGGGATAAATATGTTTTAGTCACCTCTATATTTGTCGAAAGAATTCATTTCCGTAAGAATAATTAGTCGAAAAAAGTGGGGAGTATGTGAGAACAAATCTTTTTCCACCAAATTTCCTGATGATAGGCTCGTGGCATATAATTCAATTTCTTCCGACTCATTTACAACGAATGGTTACAAACTTCTCCGAGTTTATGATCTTGGTTTGTTCAATTTGCAAAGGGCATCAAGAACCTGGTAAATACGATGGACATCTAGGCTGTGATGGGAGAGGGCTCTTGGATATTTTCTAACATCTCTTTGAGCTCTTTTGCCCGCTTTGGACAGTAGTACTGATATTCATTTTTTGGCTGAAGCATTTGTTTTCTCTTGAATATTATTACTTGCTTATTTGACCATCGACTATCAATTAGTAATTGTTTCGTTACATTTCCTGATGACAAAATAACAAATTAATTATGAGCCGCTAGCGTTAGATAACTAAATTGATCGATCACATTGCCTGCTAATATAGACAACTTATTAGACTTTGCACCAGAAAAGTATAACTCTTTTAATTTTGTACTAATGCACTACAAGGTTTTTTGTGACCAAGTATTTGTGACGAGAATGGACATTTTCATTGCTTATATATACCTGACTACAAATAAGCATTTTTTTATATAATAATACTCATTCTAAACTTAAAAAAAATTACATTATTCATTCTTCATCTATCACAATTTTCCAATATTAAATGATAAATAAATAAATAAACTCAGCCAATCAAGTGGCCGGACGTTCGATCTCAATCATAGAAAATGATAAGAAATTGTTAAGAGCCAAAGCCTACAGCTAAACTAGTATATATGCACACGTAAATTTCTTACTATACAATTAGCTTAGATATTAATTTATTACTTTATCCCAAACTACTGATTAATTCCTCATTGATCTGGAAATGAAAATCAAAGTCATTGTTCGATCTTAATGGTGTAGGTAATTTTAGCAAAGTTAATTAAGTTCATATGATCAGTTTCATCTTCGTAATGGCTTGTCACCTTCTTCAAGTAGAAATTATAAGAAATATTATTGTTTGAGACCCACGTACAGCCTAAAGGTAGAGGTATTACTGGGCAATATTGTCTCTGTTTTTAAAGTCATCAAAGAGTGAGTTACGTTTAAATCACTCCATAAGCTTAGAAAATTTATTACTTCACCAACGTTAATTAAATCAATCCTCATTAATCTGGAAAAATCAAAGTCTAAGTTCACATTTGTTTATTTTCTTAATGGCCACGACGTTAAAACTCCCCACGGAAAAGATGGCGCACCGGATGGCCCGGGTCACTGGTCCAATATTCATCCTACGTACGTCCTTTAGTTAATTTGATTATTACAGCCAGCATGCATTCATACGAAATCTGCCGGCCACCTGCAATATGCATGCATCAACTTGAACTATTCTTAAAATCACTGTGTTATAAGACTATATTGTATATATAATATTATTCATTGATAGAATTTAATTTATTGTTGAAGGTCTGTCTGCAAATATAAATTTTTTAAACCTTAATTATGTATACACCAGTTTTATGAGCGTGTGTTTTTTTTTTTTTTTTTTTTTATAGAACCAGTTTTTTTAAAAAAAAATTATAGAATTTGAAGCTAATAAAGACATGATCAAAGAACGAAATTAAATGTTTTTTAGTATATATATATCATCTTAAATAAATTTATGATATATACTCTGGGACTAACTACGTACCTAACTATTGAAGTCAATCCATATATATATATGGAAATTACTAGAATAGCCTACCATGCAAATAATATTATTGTTACCACACCCATTTGTTATATGACTTATTGATCTAGTACTACTAATAGCGCCTATAAATAAGCCATGCTATTGTCGACCAAAGTTTACAAATCAACATCTCACTCGATCTTCTCCAAACCAAAGAATTCCCAACATCTCGCTCTGAGACGTCTAACATGAGTCAGGTGTGCTGCATGTAAATTTGAAAGCATACCCTCAGCAACTCTCTTTTTCTCACCCTGTTTGGGTTCCACAAACCTCTCACGCGGGCTTAATTTGTATTAGCCAATTATACACTACACATATTTTTTTTTCCTTACTTTCTATTCCCAATGTTCTTTAATTTACTATTCGATCATATAGTAGTTATATGTTAGCATTTTTCATCACATTTTACTTATGAACGATGGTTAAAGCTATAAGGTTCTTGCCATTTTTGGTGATAAATGTGCGTATGTACAAGCTACGTGTGTATATAATATATATATATATATATATACTATTTATCATCCACATACTATACACTAACATGTGATTTATCATTTTTGTTCTTCTATTTAAAAACACATATTTACGTATTAATATATCTGTGTTTAAATAGAAGGACAAAAATAACAAATAAAATTTTAAATAGTATTTGTCAAATATATATATATATATATTATAATCATTCATGTGCGTGCAGTTTAAGCAAATTTTATAATCTGCATTCAGATAAAATAAAATAAAATGGATGTGGTTAATTTGACAGTACTATATGTATCTTGTTCAATCAGGAAAAGTACGTTTTCTTCTATGGAGGCCCGAACGACGGGTGGAACAACACATTTAGGGATAAAGCAATGTATGTGAGAAGACAAACGCTTATGATCCCGGGAATGACAAGCAGAATTTCCATTGACGTTAGTTTGGCTGAAGGAGCACTTGCTTTACCGAGAATAGACACTGCGGGGAATGAAATACACTTTGACAGGAACTTTACTACGAGCTCATGGGCAGTGCTGACCAAGGATGGTGCCAACTTGGTCAATAATAGTACTGCGAAAAAAATGCTGAAAGTCTTGGAGCGTTTTGACGATTGGCAGGGAAGAATACAAGATGATGGCTTTGGACAAAGTTTCCAGGACAGCTATAGCCTCGTTGGATAGTAATGACGTTGCTAGATTGCATTGCGCGCGGTACCAAATAAAGATGTACTCGTCTAAGTTTAATAATATGTAGCTTAATTGTGCGCGCGCGTAGATGTATGATGTTTAGTATGTAGCTTGTGCATTCCAGTACTGTCGATCGGTAGTATTGCTGTCGTTCGTGTGGATTTATGATTTGTAATGTTGTTATCTTATCTAATAAAATGTTTGTTTTTTTGGAAATGTATGAATATTAGATATTGCATGCATTCATAACTTAATCCATAAGTTATATTTATTTTTTTGTCCCCAAACACAAATTTGGGACCAAAAAAAAAAAAATCTTCCATTAATAAAAATCTTCCTTATAAATTATTATAATCTCGTAGTTAACAATAAAATTAAAGCATTTTACGTCGTACACATATAAAAAGTCGAATTAAGAGCGCGCTGCAAATTAAAGAGTGCATGGTAGTTAAGAGTTTGCTCCACCTAATAATAGTTGGAGCTAAGAAGACCCAGCTTATTAACAGCTCAGCCCAACTAAGATCCGACTCCACCTCATCAAAGCAAAATCTCACAGCAATCACCTCAGCAGCACACGCAGCAGTCCAGCCCTCTCAGCATGAAAGCTCCTCCAGAAACTTCTAGAACACTCTTGCTGAAATTCTCTTGTGTTGGTTTCTGGTAGTCCTTTGTAAAATGGCACCTTACGGTTACAACAATATTCCAGTAAATAGCTTTAGGCAGCACGCACACCATGTGCTTGAGTAAATGTCCATACTGTCCTGTAAATCTCCTATATAACGGAGCCTTTGTAAACAGTCATTGATAGGGAAGAAATACAGATACTCATAATTCTTACATGGCATCAGAGCCTCCAATAGACAAACGTCTCCATGGCTGAAGCTCATTCTGAAAAATCTCCCCATCCGAAATCTTCTTCTTCTTCTCTTCCTCACCTCTCCCATCTTGTGTCCGTAAAATTAAACAATGACAATTTTCTTCTCTGGCGAGCTCAGATGGTTCCATATCTGAAAGGCCAGCGTCTTTTCCATTTTGTCGATGGCACTAATCCCCCTCCATCTCATTTTCTTCCCAACTCTACCACAATCAACCCAGAATATCTTGAATGGTCTCATACTGACCAGCTCATTCTTAGTGCTATCATCTCCTCCCTCTCTGACAATCTTATTGCCCAAATCGTCGACTACACCACCGCTTATCAAGTCTGGAATGCCCTGGACAAACTTTTTACTTCTCAATCCCAAGCTAGGATTATTTAGCTTAGATATCAGCTTGCCACTGTGTCAAAAGGTTCCTCCTCTGTTTCTGAATATTTCCAGAAAGTGAAACATCTCTCCGACACAATGGCTGCTGCTGGCATTCTACTATCCTCAACCGAATTTATTTCCTATCTCCTAGCTGGATTAAATAGCGATTTTGATGCTCTGGTTACTACCCTTACAACTCGTGTTGAACCCATCTCCTCTGAAGAACTCTTTAGTCTTCTTCTCACTCACGAAAATCACATTGCTCACTCCACCCATCTTCCCTCCTTAACTGACTTATCTGCCAATTTCTCGTCCAGTTCCCCTCGTGGTCATAGTAACACTCGGGGAGGCTACCGAGGTAATTTTCGCGGTCGAGGAAGGGGTCGTCCTCCAACTTCCTCTCCTCCCAATTTCTTTCCCATCTCCACAACTCCAAATCAATCTCCCTTACCGCACTCCAAGCCAACTTGCCAAGTCTGTGGCAAAGTTGGCCATCTTGCACTGCGATGTTACTATTGCTATGATCATGCCTACGAAAATGGCCCACCAAAGTCCTTCTCCGCCCACTACACTTCATCAGATTCCACCTCAGACAACAACTGGTACCCAGACACTGTAGCCACAAATCATCTCACCTCAAACCTCTCTCATCTGAACCTCAACTCTGCCCCTTACAATGGATCTGATCAAATTCGTGTAGGGGATGGTACTGCCTTACCTATTTCCAACATTGGTAATTCTCTCTTGACCTCTGCTTCCCGCTCCTTTCATCTCAAGCAAATTTTACATGTTCCTCATATCACCAAAAATTTGGTTTCCGTGCATCAATTTTGTCTTGATAATCAAGTTTATTTTGAATTTCATGCCTCTCATTTTATTGTGAAGGATTCCAAAACGGGGACCCCTCTCCTTCGTGGCCCCATGCATGATGGTTTATACACTTTTCCAGCAAATGCCTCACCTCTTCAAGCTCTTGTTGGCGAGCGCACCACATCCTCTCGGTGGCACTCTAGACTTGGGCATCCATCTCTTCAAGTTGTGCAGCGTGTCTTGTCTCATCACTCTCTTCCAGTTTCAACCCGAGACTTCAACTCTCCATGTTCAGCCTGCTGTCAAGCAAAAAGTCACCAATTACCTTTTGTTTCTCTCCATCAACGGGCCACTCAGCCCTTAGAACTTCTTTACACTGATGTATGGGGTCCAGCCCCTGTTCTTTCTCGTGAAGGATATCGTTATTATGTTGCCTTTTTAGATGATTACACTCGATTTACTTGGTGGTTTCCTTTAATACAAAAATCTGATGTTGTCTCTGTTTTTAATAAATTCCAACAATCTGTTGAATTACTTTTTGACTCCAAAATAAAATCCATTCAAAGTGACTGGGGAGGTGAATTTCGTCCTCTTAATCATATTCTTCAATCCAAAGGAATTTTGCATCGACTTTCTTGCCCTCATACTCACCAACAAAATGGTGTTGTCGAGCGCAAACATCGACACATTGTCGAAACTGGATTAGCACTTATGGCCCATGCCTCACTACCTCAACATTTTTGGGTAGATTCCTTTCATACTGCAGTGTATTTAATAAATCGTCTTCCTACTCCCTTACTTCAACATCTTAGTCCTTTTGAAAAATTGTTCTCCAAACCTCGCAATTACAACTTTCTCAAAGTTTTTGGAACTGCTTGTTGGCCTCACTTACGACCATATAATCGACATAAACTGGATCTTCGCTCCACACAATGTCTTTTTATTGGGTATAGTGACTCTCATCATGGCTACCGGTGTTTGCATCTCCCTACAGGACGTCTCTACATCTCAAGAGATGTCATATTTGATGAAAATTTATTTCCTCTCACTCACTCCATCAAATCGGCCTCAAATCCATCCCCAACACCTCTTCCATCCATTCTCGGTCCATGTCCCGCCCAGCTCCCAAACACAACAACCCAACCCTCTGATAACACCCACTCACGGCCCACCAAATCCATTCAACCCCAATCTATCCTACCCAGCTCGTCCCCACCTACTGAACCTAACCCAGACTCTCATTCCTCTCTTCAGACTCCTACGGGCCCACTCCTTTCACCACCTGAGCCCATCACCCCTCACAGCCCATCCTCATCACCTTCTGATACCCCACGTCAATCCGAATCCCCTCAACCATTATCTCCCACATTTAATACTCTCGAACCCTCCTTGCAACCTTCATCCTCTGCAGAGTCTTCCCCAAAAAATCAAATCATCACTAGATCTAAAACCAATTCCCTTTGTCCAAAAAAATTCACCGATGGAACTATCCTTTGGCCACCCCCCCGAAGCTTTCTCACTTTCTCTTCTCCCATTCCTGAGGATCCCATCAACTTTACCGAAGCTTCAAAACATCAAGCATGGAGGACAGCCATGGCCGAAGAGTTCCAAGCACTGATGAACACCAATACGTGGTCTCTGGTACCCTCTTCCGGAATCCACAATCTCGTCGGGTGCAAATGGGTTTTTCACACCAAGAGACGATCGGACGGCACCATCGACAGATACAAAGCACGCCTCGTCGCAAAGGGGTTTTATCAACAAGCAGGTATCGATTTTTTCGAAACTTTTAGTCCTGTTGTGAAGTCCACCACCATTCGTACTATACTCTCCATTGCTGTTAGTGAAAGATGGTCCCTACGGCAGATAGACATCAATAATGCCTTTCTGCATGGGGACCTCCAAGAGCAAGTTTTCATGTCCCAACCCGTTGGCTTCATCCATCCCGATCACCCCACCCACGTCTGTCGCTTAAATAAGGCCATTTATGGTCTTAAACAAGCGCCACGCGCATGGTTCTCCAAGTTGAGTAACAAACTTCTTGAGTTTGGCTTCACACAATCACTGTCCGATCCCTCATTATTTTTTTATAAAAATTCATCTGTTACTCTTTTCTTCTTAGTGTACGTAGATGATATTATTCTTACTGGTTCCAGTGTGGATGCTATCACCTCTGTTTTACACTCTCTCAACTCCTTCTTTCCAGTCAAAGACCTTGGCCCTCTTCGTTTCTTTCTAGGACTCGAAATTCACCATCTCTCACAAGGTCTACACCTATCACAAACAAAGTATGTTTGTGATCTGCTCAAATGGACCAATATGGACCTTGCCAAACCTGTCCAGACCCCCATGGCCTCCTCTGCTCGACTCTCACTCACAGATGGTCCTGCTTTTTGTGACCCAACTCTTTACCGTAGTACAGTAGGTAGTCTTCAATATCTCTCCCTTACTAGACCCGACATTGCATTTGCTGTCAACAAAATTTGTCAGTTTATGCATTGTCCAAAACTACCTCACTGGCAAGCGGTCAAAAGGATCCTTCGATACCTAAAATGCACAGCTCACTATGGCCTTCTCATACGCCCTTCCTCTTCCTATAAGCTTCATGCATTCTCTGACGCGGACTGGTCAGGATGCCCTGATGACCATCGCTCCACTGGCGGTTTTTGTGTTTTTCTTGGTTCTAATCTAATTTCCTGGAGTTCCAAGAAGCAGCCCACCGTCGCAAGATCCAGCACAGAAGCTGAGTACAAAGCACTGGCAAATACCACTGCTGAACTACTTTGGCTTCAATCACTGCTTAAAGAACTTGGTACTTTTCTCTCTCAGCCTCCTACCCTCTGGTGTGACAATTTGGGGGCTACTTACCTTGCGGCAAATCCTGTTCTTCACTCACGCGCAAAGCATATAGAGATTGACTTTCATTTTGTGCGTGACCGTGTCACTTCCAAGTCTCTACAAGTTGCCTTCACTGCATCTCGAGATCAAGTTGCTGATATATTTACCAAGCCCTTGCAATCATCTCGGTTTCTTCAATTGCGAACGAGTCTCACTCTGGTTCCCATCATGGACTCGCGGGAGGGTATTAACAGCTCAGCCCAACTAAGATCCGACTCCACCTCATCAAAGCAAAATCTCATAGCAATCACCTCAGCAGCACACGCAGCAGTCCAGCCCTCTCAGCATGAAAGCTCCTCCAGAAACTTCTAGAACACTCTTGCTGAAATTCTCTTGTGTTGGTTTCTGGTAGTCCTTTGTAAAATGGCACCTTACGGTTACAACAATATTCCAGTAAATAGCTTTAGGCAGCACGCACACCATGTGCTTGAGTAAATGTCCATAATGTCCTGTAAATCTCCTATATAACGGAGCCTTTGTAAACAGTCATTGATAGGGAAGAAATACAGATACTCATAATTCTTACACAGCTAGAACTAAAGAATTATTTATATCATGGGTTTTGATAATTCATTCATTAAGATGTTAATTTTAACTCAAATACTTACACATTATTTGAAAAATATACCATCCACATTATTGGTATTACATGATTTGATTCGTATAATTCAATTTTATTAATTTTTTTTATAAATCAAATCCTCAATAGTATAGAGGGTGTGTCTTACCCAACATCTACGTACAACTATATCAAAGTCTACAGTTTTGAGGAGCAAAATCCTAACTTGAAGTAGTACCACAATGAGATATTTTCAAATCTCCGTAAGTAATAACTAAGACAAAAAGTACTTGACATGTATGTGCCGACAATGAATATAGCAAATATAGTCACAAGAGAAACAAGCAATAAAACATATTTACAAAGATGGGAGATCCCAAACAAACTTTAGTGTTCTTTAGGAAATACAGTGCCCGATCGACCACGTCAACAATATAGGCATTTAAAATCCAAAGAGCACACAACCAAGCTGTAATAACCCCTGGCCAGCCCAGCCAAACCTCTTTTTCCCTTCCCCCCCCCCAAAAAAAAATAAAAAAAACTTTGATCTACATTAGTGCAACGTAATAACCTCCAGTACCCACAGTTACAACTCTTTGTTGTTTTATCACCACCAACGACAATATTAGGTAAGTTCTTCCTCCCCATAGGTATTATATTTAACGAATTTTGAATATAAAATGTGTTAAGATTTAGTGATGTGAATTGTTAAGAATATACTTAGTTGATTATGCTGTTGGCATGTGTTAAAGATAAATTTAATATTCAAGTGTTAGTGGTGAATATTAGCTACAATTAATCCATGTTTATGTCACTTTTATATGGTTTAGTGTAGACCTTATTTACATTGTAATAAATAAGGGAATAGAGGCTGGTATACGTACTATCTATCCAAAACCATGTTTGCAATATAAGAAATTTTGGGTTTATCTGTTTTATAGGATAATTTTTTAGGACAAGTTTAAATTCAAGTTATTAAGGATTAGATGGAATTTTAGAGTTATGTGAGATTATTTTAGTGTAGAAATTGATGGATTATAATAGCATTGAAATATGTTCTAAGTGATCATTGGCGAAGAGATATCGTGTGACTATTTTAACTAGAAATCGAGGTAAGTAGCTTTTTAATGGGTTTTTAATAAAAAGAACTATTGGTTTTGTTTGGATTGGTGCACGTGGGTGTATTTCAAACTTGTGTAAACTTTGAATTTGTGCACATTCTTATGCTATTTTTGCGATTGAGATGAATGAAAAATAGCTGATGTGGCATAATCTTTACTACTAGATTTTTAATGGAGAGTGCATGAAAAATGTTAATTTTTTTTTATAGTTTGTGAAGCAAATTAGTATCATAATATCTTGACAAGTTATTTATTAATTTTGCATCACATGATCTAGTGGTCAGACGAGAAAGTGATGATTATATTCATATTCATGATAATCTCTATCTCTGAGAAGTTATGAGACACATGTAGGAGAATTACATTTCATTAAACAAAGCTTAAAATCACCCATGTTAGACCCTTAAGTGTAGGTGACTGAAAGCACATTTGCTCACGTGGCCCAATTTTCTATTTGGAAAAAAGTTAATTCTTAATTCTGAAAAAATAAAAGTCAAAGTCAAATCCACACCAGTTTAATTCCTTTTTCAATTGCATTCGAAGTACTATGTATTGACTTGAAAAATGGCTGCACTAGCGGCCAAAGGATTCTGAAATGGCACTCTCTTGAATATAACAGCTGTATGAAGTACTATGAGCTTTCTTTACTATCAACACCCTTTATTTTCTTCTTTTCCGAAGAATTTCTGAATTCATTAGTCTTTATCTATTTTACTGATCGGACCGTATAAATGGATCAGTTCGGTCCTTTTATTAGTACTAAATATATATGAAGATGTAATATTTTGGTCCTTTGAGAAAATTACAGCATTAAGAATATTAATGACTTTGATTCTAATTTCCAGAATAAGTTATAATAAACTTGGGGTAAAGTAATAAATTGTATAAGCTAATTGTGTAGCATTTTTGCGTAATTCACTCATTGACTTTATCCAGGTGCATGGTTTAGCTGTGCTGCTGTAGGCATTGTGCATATAAATTAATAAGAAAAATGGGTATTTGCGACTAATTTTTTACAATGAAAATGACTATTTATGACTCATTTTAGCGAGAAATTATCTTTTTATTGGAAATAGCTAGTCGCAAATAAACCGTTTTCTTGTATGTAAGTGCATGGGCTCCTAATAATTTCTTATCAATTTCTTTGATTGGGATTGAATAGGTACTTAATTGGTTTAATTTTAATTTTTTTTAACAGTGATCAGATTAATTATATGAAGAAGAATTACTTAAATTAATGATCATAAAAAACTAATTAATTAATGAAATAACTAAATTAATTTATTTAGATCCAGATTGTACTGTTAATTGACAAAACAAAATGTAAGCCAATCAACTGGTTTATTGTACAAGGATAAGGTGCGGTTTGGATAGTGAGATAATCAATGAGATAGTTTTAGATAAAAGTTAGAAGTTGAATAAAATATTATTAGAATATTATTTTTTAACATTATTATTATTATTTTAAGATTAAAAAAAGTTGAATTGTTTATAATATTTTATTTAGAAATTTGAAAAAGTTGTAATGATAAGATGAGATATTTTCACTATCCAAATGGAGCTTTAAATGTCTTTGCTATATATGGGCGTAGTCGACATACATTAATATTGCCTTTATCTCAAGTCAACGAGTGAATTACGTAAAAATCACTGCACATGCTTATGCAATTTATTACTTTATCCCAAGTTTATTATATATTAATTATTCCTTATTCTAGCTGGAATTTAAAGTCAAAGTCATTAATTTTCTTAATGGTGTAATTTCCTCGAGGTCACGTACATATGTATCACTTTCATTTTGATTTTAATGGTCACATTAAAGCTCCCACTCATTCATGAGAATAAAGTTCAATTTTTATATATACTCGAGGAACTAATCTATCCGTTGAATAAATCATAAGGATTATTTAATATCTTAATTAACGCTAACAAATAAAAACGAAGGCACGTGATAAGAGTTAATAATTCTTCCGAAAAGGAAAAAAAAAGGACAATAATACATAAAGAAAGACCTAGAGAATGTCATTTAAGATTTATTAATGCAAGTTCATACCAAGAGAACTAATATATTGTCATATTCAAAATGTTAAATGATAAGATAATTATTGCAGTTTGTAAGGGAGACATATCACTCACGAAGACATATGGTTAATTATTGAAAAGGAATTAATAATATTTTTTAATATTTTCGGTTATAGTTATTTATCAAAGAGTAATGTTAAATATATTTATAGACTGTGTAAGCATTGCGCAAGCCTTTTAAAAAAATATAGAATTTATTATTTAAAAAATTAATTTTTATATGAGAATTATATATCTATTAAATTTTTTAAAAGAAATATTACTCGACATTACATATTTTATGATTATAAATATTATTTTTTTAATAATTTTTACAGGCATGTGGCCGCCAATGCAGACTTTTTTAAAGTTAATTTACTGTAATTTTAGTACAATTTAAAAAGCAATTGTTATATTGGACTAGTACTTGGCTTTGACTTTGATTTTTCCACAATAAAGTCTTAACTTTGACAAGCTGGCCGGTAATGAATATTCGTCGATCGAACAGAGATAAAACTTGATTCATTGATAAAGTCCAATTCTATCCGTTAAACGAACCATATGAATTATTTTAACTCTTAAGAAATTAGATAAAGATCCAGAAAATGAGAAAATAATGCCAGCACATGGGTAAGAATTCAGAAATTCTTCAAATAAATAAAGACCAAGACAATGCCATTTAAGATGAGTGCAAGTTCATATCTTCTGTCATACTCAAAATAACTAAATGGAGAGCACACAGTATCATGAAGAATAATAATATCTGGTATCTACGTATATTTTTAGTAAAAAATTATTTAAATTATTATAAATATAAAGAAAAAATTGGCTAAGATTAAATGACTATATAATAAGACTTATCTTATTATTATATTTGAAATTGTTGGATGAATGTAAAAGTATTTTTGATTTATCTCTAAACAATGTTGAGTCTATATAGAAGTCTTAGAAATTGTTGAGATAAGTCATTGAGGTAAAAATCGAGTCCAGGAGGATCTGTATTTATCCAGAATGAAAGTTGAACAGAGATCAGTCACTGCAGAAGAGTGTTATCGTGAAATGTCAGCAATTTGTCAGGAGACGTTCTCGTGATAGATTCTGACTTTCTTGGGTTTGACTGTCTCATAGGGTTTTACCGTTAAAGAGTTCTTTAAAGGATTTCCCTTCGTAACCAATCGTTGTGTCTTGCAAGTTTGATTATTTTTTTTAAGTATTTGATTCGTTTAATAATCATAATATTGAGGTCTAACCAATTTGGTCGAGGAAATTGGTAGACAATTTCGTGATTTTACAGGAGTACTTGGGGAATTTCAATAAATAGTAGTTCTCTTGTTTTAAATTTAACGTGTTAATCGTTAGATTATTTTATGATTTTTAAGTTGTGAAATTTATTTTAATGTGCTTCATTGATATTAATCCTTGTTTATCATTTAAATTACTCTCTAGTTAAATTATTTTATTGTTGGACCTTAATTATTTTATTTTAGTAATATTTAGTTGTAATGTTTTTATTTGACTTTTATTTATTTTTATTGTGCCTTTTTCTTTTGTTGGAACTTCTTTTCGGTTTGAACTTATTTTTAATAGTAAAAAGTATTTGAATAGTAGTAAAAAGTATATGAAAAGTAATACTAAAACAATGAATAGTACTGGAGTAATTCTCAACAACCAATTTCTTCTCTTTAACTTTTGTTATTTGTTAAATATAAAAAATAAAAAATGAAATGCATGTACGTGACCAAAGTTTATGATAAAAGTAAATAAATTTAAAATCAGAGTGTGGCCGAATAAACATCCAAGTTACCACGCAAGTTTTTTCATTATAATTAAAATAGATTAATACTAGTAACGAGATTTAAAAAATAATGTTATTTTTAAATTCTAAATAGAAAAGTCTCATACAAATTTTTTATAAAAAAAATTAAGTTAAACTAATAAAAAAAATAATTTTTTTACACTTTTTAAGGTGGTGTTTACTTTTAATAAATTTTTGTGTGTGACTTATCTGTGTGAGGCTTGGACAAATTATTTTTCTTTTCAGATTGAGATTTAGTTTTTTTACAAAGATTTGTACAGAACTTATCTATTTAAGACTTATAAAAATCATTTCTCATTAAAATATACTTATTTTGACATGATTAAAATTTATAAATGTCTTGCTTCTCTTAAAAAGACTAATAGTAGTTACCGACAATATGAGTACTTCAACGGCTGGACTCCATAGATTTGCCATCAGATCGTAGCAACCTATCGAGGTGGTAGCCACCCCAAGTGACAACCAGAATAGTTATTGAAAAAAGCTTTTAAAACAATTAGCATTAGATTTAAGGGTTTAGCGCAATGCTTTTAATTTTGCTTCGTACTGGCCAAAATAGTCAGAATTTTCCGTTCCGGTGTAGTGTCTGGTACACTATACCACTCTGTTCGGTTTTGCTTCAAAATCCAGCCATTTCAATCCATTTTAGCCATTCCGGGCAAATTCCAGCCATTCTAGCCAGAATTGGTATTTCAGTCCCCATTCCATTTCGAACTGTTTTTATAATTTTCTTGTACAGCATTTTTGTAAATTTTAAATATAAAAAGTATTTAATTAATTTTAGAATACAAAATGTATTTATATAATTTTAATTTTTTTGTAACTTTAAATATGTCTCCTCATTTTTTTAATGTCATTATTTTTAATAATTTATCTATTCTTTTATTTATTTTCTTTGTTTTTGTGTCTCAACTCAAGTTTGCAATTTTTTCAACATATATTTATTTTATAAATCTTCAATTCTTCCATCTATATACATATATACATGATACACACTTACGTGTATATATATATATATATATATATATTTATTTATTTTATCAGTTGTTAGTTTATATATATATATATATATAATAAGATGTGGTGTAATGGACAGCGAGTAAGAGCCCGTAGTTGGGCAAAACTGGATCGTTCTTTGGTAAACTCGACTTTGACGCTAGAATTTCGAGGTGTGGTGATGACCTACTTGCCTAGACAAAGCTCAGACCATTCTCCGCTAGTGGTGGCCATGGAGCAAAATGATCAATCGTATGGGTTCAATCCGTTCAAATTCCAGAATATGTGGACTTCTCATGAGCTTTTTCAAGATTGTGTGCGCTTTGCTTGGGGTAAGGAGCAGGTTGGACAGGGTAGGGTTAAGCTGGCAAAAAAATTAAAGGCTTTAAAAGGGATGCTGAGGAGATGGAATAAAGAGATGTTTGGTTGGACTAGCTCTCATATTCAAGGTCTTGAAGAACGGATAGCTAGCTTGGAAGAACAACTTCAACTGGGATTCTCTGAAGATGTTGAACTTGATTTATTAGCATCAAAGGTTGAGTTGAATACGTGGATGAGGAGGTAAGAGATTCGCCTTGCCCAACAAGCTAATCAAAGATGGCTTGAGAAGGGGGAAGGCAACTCCCACTTCTTCCGTGCGCTGTCTTCCAGATCTCATAGGGTGGTGAGGGAGATGGAAATATGTGAGAATAGGTGGTTAAAGTCCCCAGAAGCGGTTCATGAGGGCGCCATCGAATTTTTTAAGAGTTTTCTAACAGACTCCCAGTCACGGCCTGCCCCTGATTTGTCTAGTCTAATTGATCTCGTGGTGAGTCCATCGGATAATTAGGATATATTGGAGCTGGCTTCAATTCAAGATATTAAAGCTACTGTCTTCTCCATCCCCATTGATAGTAGTTTGAGGCCAGATGGTTTTGGCTCAGGTTTCTATAAATTCTGTTGGGAGATCCTTGCTGAAGATGTTTTCACTGCTGTCCACGACTTCTTTAAAGGTAACCCACTTCCAAAATTTTCTCTTCTTCTTATTTGGTGTTGATTCCAAAGATTGAAAATCCAAAAGGCTTTGATAAGTTCTGTCCCATAAGACTTTGTTCAGTTTTTTGTAAAATTTGTTCAAAGCTCTTAGTGGGCCGGTTGGCACCGTTGCCACCTCAGATTGTCTCCCAAGAACAAGGAGCATTTATTCCTGGAAGAAGCATCTTGGAGAATATTAGCTTGACACAATAGATGGTTCAGTCCATTAATACAAAAGTAAGAGGTGGAAATGTAGTTCTAAAAATCGATATGGCTAAGGCGTATGACTCTGTAGACTGGAAATTCTGCATTCAGGTCTTGGCAGCTTTTGGTTTTTCTGAGTCGGTCTGTAGCCTTGTTTGGCATTGCATATCCTCCCCTCAGTTTTCAGTGGTTATGAATGGTACTCCTCAAGGTTCTTTTCAAGGGGGCTGTGGCTGAGACAGGATGACCCCATTTCTCCGTATCTCTTTATTATTGTGGAGGAGATTCTAACGAGGCTATTAAAGAATAAGTTTCAAGAAGGCAAAATCAAACCTTTTTCCCATGCTAGAGAGATTCCTCTTATCTCTCATCTCTTGTACGCGGAAGATATTGTGATCTTCTTGAATGGTTGTAAAAAATATTTTCGGTCCATTTCTGAGGTGTTGGAGGTGTATGAAGCTTGGTCCGATTAGAGGGTGAATAAACAAAAGTCTGTAATAATCTTTGCTAATTATATTTCCTCTTCAAGGCGTAGGGCTCTTTTGAATTGCATGTGTTTCTCAGAGGGTACTCTGCCTTTCAAATATCTGGGGGTACCTATCATAGCTGGTAGACTGAAGGCTATTCATTTGGAGGAGTTGGTTGGGAAGATCCGGGAGAAAATTGGAGGATGGTCGGCTAGATTGTTGTCGAGTGGAGCAAGACTGTTGCTAATTAGACATGTGCTCAGTAGCATCCTGGTACATCTTCTATCTATATTGCAAGTTCCTAAATCTGTCCTTTCCACCATCACTAAATGTTTTGCTAATTTTTTCTGGGGCTATAAGGATGATAAGCCTAAAAGGCATTGGAAATCTTGGGAAAAAAATGTGTAAACCGGAAGGGGAAGGTGGTATTGGGGTTTGGGAGTTGCATGAAACTCAAAAAGCACTACATATGAAATTTGCGTGGAGATTATTAACAGGGAATTCTCTATGGGCCAGTTTTTTCAAGACAAAATATGTGAAAGATGATCACGTTTCCTTACTTAACCCGAACAAAGGAAGTCGGTTCTGGAAGCTGGTAATAAGGAGTGTTCCACTCATTTTAGAAAACTCTAAGTAGAGACCAAGAGAGGGGTCAGTTTCCTTTTGGTTTGATAAGTGGATAGGGGAATAGATACTTGGGGAGAGGATGCCAATCTCTAGGTCTCCAGGCCTGAAGGTTAAAGAGTGCAAGCTGAATGGGGACTGGAACATGGATCTCTTAATTAATCTAGCTGGAGCGCAAAACGCAGGGGAAATTTTTCGTTTATTGAGTCGTCGAAAAGAAGGTGAGGACTTGCTTGTGTGGATGGCTAAGGAAGATGGGGTTTTTACAACAAAAAGTGCGTGGGAGGTACTAAGGATAAAATCTCCAAAGTTTAATTGGGCACAATGGATTTGGCATCCAAGCCTTCCTAAAAATATTTCCATAACTATGTGGAGAAGTGTTAAAAATGCCTTAAGTGTGGATGATCGTGTTCGCCGAACAGGTATTCCATTGGTCTCAAAGTGTAACTGTTGTTAAAAATGAGGATATGAGGACATCAACCATGTGCTGGCTATGGGCGAGATCTATATGGGAGAGATGCGTAACTCAGGTTGGCATGCATCGGAGACAGTTTCAAAGCTGGTATGAAGTGGTGCAAGCGTGGTTTAGTAAATCCTCTCAATCACCTACGAAGGGAGAGTTACTCGGGATAATCCCCTCTATTGTCACATGGCAGTTATGGCTTAGAAGATGCAGCGTGCGTATGGAAGGAAGAAACATTAGCTCAGAGGCATTATGGAGGAAGATAAACTTTTGGATTGTGAAACTAAGTGAAAAACTCAAAGCGGTAAAGCCATTGAGTGTAAGAGATGAGAAAATATTAGCGGACCTTAACATTCCCTATAAAGCCCCAAAGCTGAAACCATTTAAGTCGATCACTTGGCTTAGACCAAGAATGGTTTGGTATAAGTTAAATGTTGATAGGAGTAGCCGAGGCAACCCGGGCATGGCAAGAGTCGGCGGGGTGATCCGTGACAATAAGGGGAGAATGATTTCAGCTTTTGCAGCTGATATTGGACAAGGTACTAACACTATTGCTGAGTTCCTTGCACAACTACACGGTCTCAGACTCACAAGACAAAAGCAAATTTCTAGAGTGGAAATAGAGATGGACTACCAGGTGGTTATAAACTGGATCAATTCATCTTCATGTGGTGTGTGGTATCTTGATGAATTTTGGGAGGAGCTTACGGTTTATTTACAGAAAGTTACATTTAGCTTGCGGCATGTTTATAGGGAAAGTAACTCAGCTGCTGATTTATTGGCTCAGTTCGGATCTCAGAGAGTCAACAATATTTGGGATTCCTGAAACTCGATTCCTCACTTATTGAGAGGGGTATTGCATACCGATAAGCTTGGGCTGCCTAATATTAGGTGTTAACTCTAGTGCCTCAGTTTTAATTGGATTTTTGTTTTAATTGTGATCAATGTTTTGGTTTTGTTCGTTTGGGTTTTTTTTTTTTTTGTAGTGAACAATGTTCCTGGTAGAGTTTAGTAGTTGATGTGCCTGGAATGGCCGGAGGTTCTTTGTAACCTGATGCACAGAGTCTTTGTATCCATGGTTTTTCCCTTCGCTTGAAGTGAGGTGTTTAATCAAATTGGGGAGAGGTCACCGGATAATGACCCCGACTCTTGATAAAAAAAAAAATCTAGATCTAAATTGTATTAATATTCATGTAAACTTGTCATAGGTGAAGAAGCAATAATATATATAGTTTTTTTTTAAGTTTATAACAAGTATCACTATAAGAAAAACGATTATTTATGGTCGATCAGGTATATAAATGCAATGAAAACTATTTTCGTTGCAAATACCTTTCCACCGGCCAATTAAAGAAGCATTTTTATTTGTAGTGCATTGGTACAAAAAGAGTTATAATTTGCTGGTGTGAAGTCTAATTTGTTTATATAAGCAGGCAATGACGTGCCCTTTCTCATCAACTAAAGAAGCAAATTCAACATGCAGAAGTACCTTTCCACGATGGCAACTGAAAGCTGCAATCAATGAAGGCTTACAAACTTATTCGAGTTTATGAAAGTGATCGATGGTTGAGGTTACAACTAACGAGCTTCATTATTGAGTTATTCTTCAGAAAAATTTGAGGTCAGGAAATTGGAGAATTGGTCGTAGCTTTAAAGTTTTAGAAATAATGCAATTTGTTTGTTTATTTGAACTCAGTTTGATTATAGAGGTTGGGATGAAGGAAAAATAGCTGTCTTTTACTACTAGATTTTTAATGGAGAGTGCATGAAAAATGTTAATTTTTTTATAGTTTGTGAAGCAAATTAGTATCATAATATCTTGACAATTTATTTATTATTATTGCATCACATGATCTAGTGGCCAGACGAGGAAGCCCACACGAAAGAAGGTTAAGCGAGAGAAAGAGAGAGAAGAATGTGGACAAAGCAGGAGACACATGCAGGAGAATTACATTTCATTAAACAAAGCTTAAAATCTCCCATGTTAGACCCTTAAATGTAGGTAAGTGAAAGCACATTGCTCACGTGGCCCAATTTTCTATTTGGAAAAAAAGTTAATTCTTAATTCTGAGAAAATCCTTTTTCAATTGCATTCGAAGTACTATGTATTGACTTGAAAAATGGCTGCACTGGCGGCCAAAGGATACTTAAATGGCATTCTCTTGAATTTCTGTATTCATTAGTCTTTACCCATTTTACTGATCGGTGACGGTATAATGGATCAGTTCGGTCCTTTTATTAGTATTAAATATATATGACGATGTAATATTTTGGTCGAAATATATTATCTACATCACTTAAAGAATAAAATTTGATTGGTAGAATTTAAAATTTATCTTCTAAATTAAATTATGTTATGTAAACATTTTACTAAAGTGTGTGCTCTACCCACCGTTTTGAGAATTAGATTTTTCTTCTAATCGAATGATGTGATTTAATATGAATTAACTAAAATTTGTTTAATTTTTATTATTTTTTTATCAAAGAAATTGTGATTGAATCAGTACTTAATTGGTTTAATTTTTATTATTTTTTTAACAGTTATCAGATTAATTATATGAAGATGAATTACGTAAATTAATGATCATAAAAAACTAATTAATTAATGATAAAACTAAATTAATTGATTTAGATCTAGATTGTACTATTAATTGATAAAAAAAAATGTAAGCCAATCAACTGGTTAATTGTACAAGGATAAGGTGTGGTTTGGATAGTGAGATCATTAATGAGATGGTTTTAGATGAAAGTTGAAAGTTGAATAAAATATTATTGGAATATTATTTTTAACATTATTATATATTATTATTTTGGGATTAAAAAAAGTTGAATTGTTTATTATATATATTTTTTAAATTTGAAAAATTTATAATGATGAGATGAGATATTTTCACTATCCAAACGGGGCGTAGTCGACATACATTAATATTGCAGTTTTTTTTATAAAGTCAATGAGTGAATTACGTAAAAATCACTACACATGCTTATGCAATTTATTACTTTATCCCAAGTTTATTATATATTAATTATTCCTTATTCTAGCTGGAATTTAAAGTCAAATTCATTAATTTTCTTAATGGTGTAATTTCCTCGAAGTCACGTTCATTTTGATCTTCATGGTCACATTAAAGCTCCCACTCATTCATGAGTATAAAGTTGAATTTTTATATATACTTGAGGAACTAATCTATCAGTTGAATAAATCATAAGGATTATTTAATATCTTAATTAACGCTAACAAATAAAAATGAAGGCACGTGATAAGATCAGTTAATAATTCTTCCGAAAAGAAGAAAAAAAAAGGACAATAATACATAAAGAAAGACCTAGAGAATTATGTCATTTAAGATTTACTAATGGAAGTTCATACAAAGAGAAATAATATATTGTCATATTCAAAATGTTAAATGATAAGATAATTATTGCAGTTTGTTATATATTGTCATATTCATAGAATTAATCTGACTGTTAAAAAATAATAACAAATAAACCAATTTAATATATAGTTCCATCCCGATCAGAGAAAATGATAAGAAATGTATAAGAGACGTGTACAGCTAAACCATGCATGCACATGGATAGAGTCAATGAGCGAATTATATATGTAAAATTCACTACACAAGCTTATACATGAATTTATTACTTTATCCCAAAGTCTTTTTTTTCTTAATGGTGTAATAATTTTCACAAAGTCAAGTTCACATGATCGCTTTGATCACTCTCTTAATTTGAGTTGAGGCAAAAATGAGTTGATTGGCATATTCTTGTGAAAACCTGTGTAAAATAGTGTTGTAACAAGTGTTGAAGTGAAAAGGATTGAAGTGTGCTGATCAATGGTCAAAACAGGTGCAACATTTGTATGTTTATTGTCATTACTATTATATAATGTGATTCCTTTTCACATTATGGCTGCAAATGGCCCAGTTTTTACAGAAACCTAACTTACGTACAAAAGCCTTCCCCAAGTGCTACAATTCCATCACTCTGTTTTACATTTACAGTTGATCGGTTTTGTCATGCTTGCCATGCATGCTAATACACTATTCTAAGAATTGTATTTGTTTGATTATGGAAGGTGGCATGATATGCTGATGTATTTCTTCTCTCTAATCCAATTGAAACTGGACAAGACAAGTTTGATACTTAATAATTTTCATTATCGCTCTAATTAAATGGAGGGCGTCCCCTTTTTTAGGGTGGCCTTCTTGTAGCAAAAACTATAAAGGCCAGTTTTTACAAAAGTAGAACATGCAACTTGGTCACATATTCATTAGGCCTATAATAACATACATGCAAATGATTTGGCATATTATTTGGTCATGCTAAGTATTCTAATATGACCAAGTTGTAGATGAAAATCAACTAATAGTGGTTTTTGATAAAGATTAAAGATTAGCATATGAATCAAACCCGAATTTTTATAAGTAAGCTTATTAAAGAAAATGTTTTGAAGACATTACAAACATTAGCATGCTTATATTTGAAAATATATAACAACTAGTTTCAAGCAACCAAGCAGCACTAAATTGATATTAACAAGCATCAACATTTTATGCAAAGATGAAAAAATATTCTTAGCTGTTCTTGATTTTATTTAAAGCCTGTATGGACAATGTAAAGAAACAACAAGTTTCTTTTCCCCCAATTTATTTCCCTAAATCTAGCCCTAAGACTAACTGTCAATTGAACAGATTCTATGAATGGGACAAAGACAACACTGTCATATATCGATGATTGAAACAAAAATATACTTTGAGGTTCAACATTTGACAATACCAATCTACCAAGATTCAAAATCAACCAATTTCAGCGATGATATGCACAGCATTGGCAGATCACAAGATAAAAATAAAATAAAAAAACAAAAAAAGGACAAAAACCCCTAACTGAAAAAGCAGCATGTCATCCAACAATCCAAATAACCACTGAAATGTCCCTATGTTCATGCATGTTACTAGCTACAAATATGATTTCCAGCCGTGGATTGAGAAAATACCTCGCACAATCTGAGCAGAGGTACTGAATAGTGAATTTTCCCCAACAGAGCCCAGCACGAACTAGTTTGCCTCGTTTTAGCTGTTTTGTTTGGGACTTCCGACCCCTTTGTTTCTGACTAACACTTCAACAAGAGGTTAGCCCCTTCCTAATCACAACAGAGGGCTTCGTTTGGCAGGGGTACTACGTGTGTACATCGTTGTTCTGACAGAGTAGGGACTATATTTTTGGTAGCCGAAGTACTGGGTTCAGAATGTGGAAGATTTGTACGTTTTACTGTGTGGGCAAGCTAATGGGTAAGCCATTCGATGGAGGCACAGAGGTTGGTTTTGGAAGGAAACGACGACAAAGCTTCCACCACACAGGAAAACGTAGTGGAGGAATCGAGATGGAGCTTTGTGGGTATTCGGAAATGGGGATTATCGCAGCGAATTAGTATGGAGTGAACGGAAGGGATTTCGGTTGCAGTTTCTCTCAAGCTCGATGAAAACCGAACGGAGAAGAGAGGGTAGCTAGACTGACCAACTCACGGGCAGGAGGGGAAATAAACTGGCAATTTTGGCGCCCGTAAATTGTTTAATATATGGCAGCGAATTTTTTCGCCGATAAATACAAAGTAAGTCGCTGGTATAACTTAAGTGACACACCTCGCCACTAATTAGGGTTAAATTTGGCAACGATTATAAAATCGCCGCTATAACTCATATATTGCAGCATTTAAAAAATCGCTGGGAAAAGCCCAGATTCTTATAGTGTTAATTAATGGCCACGACATTAAAACTCCCCACGGAAAAGATGGCGCACCAGATGGCCCGGGTCACCGATCCAATATTGATCCTACGTACTTCCTCCATTTTGTTAATTTGATTATTACAGCCAGCATGCATTCATACGAAATCTGCCGGCCACCTGCAATATGCATGCATCACTTCTGATAGCTATAAATAAGACTATATTGCATCAACTTGAACTATTCTTAAAATCACTGTGTTATAAGACTATATTGTATATATGATATTATTCTTTGATAGAATTTAATTTATTGGGTTTAAATTATCTTTTCAAATCGAATCATCGTGTTAGCATTGTTGAAGGTCTGTCTGCAAATATAAATTTTTTAAACCTTAATTATGTATATATACACCAGTTGCCAGTACCGACTATAACAATTAACTAATTAATTCTCTTATTTGCTAAATGAATATTTATCGAGCCTAGCTAACCTTCGAAGCATTTGCTCTATCTCCATCTTTGTTCTAATTGTTAGGGCCATCACTTACCTTAATTTGTAAAACAAAGAACGAATATTGAACCAATTTATATATTGATTCCGCTCAAATTATATATGTTTTTTTTTTATAATTTTTTTTAGAATTTGAAGCTAATAAAGACATGATCAAAGAACGAAATTAAATGTTTTTTAGTATATATATATCGTCTTAAATAAATTTATGATATATACTCTGGGACTAACTACCTAACAATTGAAGTCAATCCATATATATGGAAATTACTAGAATAGCCTACCATGCAAATAATATTATTGTTACCACACCCATTTGTTATATGACTTATTCATCTAGTACTGGTTGCGCCTATAAATAAGCCATGATATTGTCGACTAAAGTTTACAAATCAAACATCTCACTCGATCTTCTCCAAACCAAAGAATTCCCAACATCTCGCTCTGAGACGTCTAACATGGGTCAGGTGCGCTGCATGTAAATTTGAAAGCATACCCTCAGCAACTCTCTTTTTCTCACCCTATTTGGGTTCCTCAAACCTCTCGCGCGCGCTTAATTTGTAGTAGCCAATTATACAATAGACATATTTTTTTTTCCTTACTTTCTTTTCCCAATGTTCTTTAATTTACTATTCGATCATATAGTAGTTATATATATGTTAGCATTTTTCATCACATTTTACTTATGAACGATGGTTAAAGCTATAAGGTTCTTGCCGTTTTTGGTGGTAAATGTGCGTATGTACAAGCTACGTGTGTGTATATATAATATATATATACACTATTTATCATTCACACACTACACACTAACATGTGATTTATCATTTTTGTTCGTCTATATATATATATATTATGATCATTCATGTGCGTGCAGTTTAAGCAAATTTTATAATCTACATTCAGATAAAAAAAAAAAAATTGGATGTGGATAATTTGACAGTACTATATATATCTTGTTCAATCAGGAAAACTACGTTTTCTTCTATGGAGGCCCAAAGAAGGAGTGGAACGAAAACTTTGGGGGTAAAGCAGAGGATGTGAAAAGACAAAACGCTTATGATCCCGGGAATGACAAGCAAAATTTCCATTAAGGTTCGTTCGGCTAAAGGAGCAGCTGATTTACCGAAAAAAGACACTTTGGGGAATAAAATACACTTTGACAGGAACTTTACTAAGAGCTCATGGGCAGTGCTGACCAAGGATGGTGCCAACTTGGTCAATAATAGTACTGGGGAAAAAATGCTGAAAGTCTTGGAGCGTTTTGACGATTGGCAGGGAAGAATACAAGATGATGGCTTTGGACAAAGTTTCCAGGACAACTATAGCCTCGTTGGATAGTAATGACGTTGCTAGATTGCATTGCGCGCGGTACCAAATAAAGATGTACTCGTCTAAGTTTAATAATATGTAGCTTAATTGTGCGCGCGCGTAGATGTATGATGTTTAGTATGTAGCTTGTGCATTCCAGTACTGTCGATCGGTAGTATTGCTGTCGTTCGTGTGGATTTATGATTTGTAATGTTGTTATCTTATCTAATAAAATGTTTGTTTTTTTGGAAATGTATGAATATTAGATATTGCATGCATTCATAACTTAATCCATAAGTTATATTTATTTTTTTGTCCCCAAACACAAATTTGGGACCAAAAAAAAAAAAAATCTTCCATTAATAAAAATCTTCCTTATAAATTATTATAATCTCGTAGTTAACAATAAAATTATAGCATTTTACGTCGTACACATATATAAAAAGTCGAATTAAGAGCTTGCATAAATTATATCTAATTGCCTGAACTTTGCTTAACATTNGTCTCTAGCTTCCACCTTAAGTGCCGCTGGTCGTCCCCTAGATGATTCGGAATTAGCCATTTATCTTCTAGCTGGTTTGGGCACTGAATATGAGAGCCTTGTCACCTCCTTAACCACTCGACCTGACTCACTATCTCCTCATCAGATTTTTAGCTACCTTTTGAATCATGAATCAAGAATCTCTCATCAAATCCAGTCGTTATTTTCTGGCACTACTATTGCCGCACATAATACCACGAAATTTTCTCATAATTCTGTTCGGGGTCGTGGAACTGGTTTTCGTGGGAATCGCAATCGAGGGCGTGGTTATGGCAGGGGTCTACTACCTAATCCACGTCCTGCTCCACAAATGTCCCAGTTTTTTTCTTCTCGTCCTGACTTGCGTCCAATGTGTCAAGTTTGTCGCAAACCAGGTCATGAGGCTGCTGCGTGTTATCATCGACATGATCATTCCTATCCTACCCCTCCTCCTGCTGGGTTTGCTACAAACTACTCTGCTCTCGCATCACCATCTTCTCCCTCAAACACATGGTTTCTCGACACTGCTGCAACCCACCATTTTACTTCTGATATTAATAATCTTAATGTGGATTCCAGTGTTTATCAGGGTTCAGAACAAGTAAGCATCGGCGATGGCTCTAGTATTCCCATTCAGCATGTTGGTTCAGCCAACTTCAGCTCAAATACTGGCAAATTTCTCCTCACTAATTTACTTCATGTTCCTTCTATATCTCGAAATCTTCTTTCTGTCCGTCAATTTTGTCTTGACAATAATGTATTTTTTGAGTTTCACTCTTCTATTTTTTTTGTGAAGGATGCGTGTTCCCAGGAAACTCTTCTTCAGGGGCCCGTTGAGAATGGATTATATGTATTTCATGCGGTAGCAGTACCTCCTTCTTCTTCAGTCTCTCCACAAGCCTTTTCTACTGTTAAAACATCTGCACAGCTTTGGCACTCCAGATTGGGACATCCTTCTCCTCGTACAACCTCCCTGACTCTTCAACGGTTTCGCCTTCCTCTTACCAACAACAAGGCTCTGTCTTCATGCTCAGCATGCTCCTCCTCTAAAGCGCATGCTCTACCTCATCCTATTTCCTTCACACGTTCCTCTTTTCCTTTTCAATTAATGTTCATGGATGTATGGGGCCCTGCCTCTATTTTATCTACTAAAGGGTCTCGCTATTTCTTGTCAATTGTTGATGATTACTCTAAATTCATCTGGTATTTTCCAATGCAATTAAAATCCAATGTTACCACTATTATTCTCGCTTTTCTAAACTATGTCTCTACCCAGTTTTCTTCCAAGATAATTTCGGTTCAAACTGATGGGGGAGGCGAATTTCAGCCTCTCCATCCTATTTTTTTAAAATTGGGTATTAATCACCGGATCACGTGTCCTCACTCTCATCAACAAAATGGAAGTGTCGAACGGCGTCACCGCCATATTGTTGAAACAGGCTTGTCTCTTCTCTCTCATGCCTCGGTTCCTCATACCTTTTGGGCTGAGGCTTTTCACACTGCCACATATTTAATCAATCGCATGCCCACTCCTATTCTTCAAAATTGTTCACCATTTGAAATTTTAATGGGCACCACACCAGATTATTTATTTTTTCGTGTGTTTGGTTCAGCATGTTGGCCTAACTTACGGCTTTATAATCATCATAAATTGGATTTTTGCTCTAAACAGTGTGTGTTCTTGGGGTATAGTCCTGATCATAAAGGGTATATTTGTCTACATATTGGATCTGGGCGTACTTATATTTCACGGGATGTGCTTTTTGATGAAATGGTTTTCCCATTCTCTCAGTCCACTCCTCCGTCCCAGTCCAATGGCCCATCTCCTAAACAGCTCATCCTTACATCAAATCCTTCTCTACGGTCTACGCCAGACTCGATTCTTCCCTCACAAAGTCCTCAAGTTTCTTCCCAGCCCGTATCACCTATTTCTTCCATCGGTCTAGTTTTATCTCAAGACCCACTCAATTCTACTTCAGAAACATCTAGTCCAAGTCAAAGCACCTCACAAAGACCCGATCTCTTCACTACACCAAACCCTAACTCTGCCGCCGCACAATCTTCATCTTCTTCAGAAAGTTTGAGTTCTCCCTTACCCAGTACGGCTGAATCTCTTGCTCATCCCATGGTTACACGGTCTCAAACTCACAGCCTTTGTCCATTACGTCGAACTGATGGGACGGTTCCCTGGCCTCCGTCCAAACCAACAGCTTTTTCCTCTATTTCTTCCCAACAATCGGATTCAACATCTGTTCCAGAAGAGCCTTCCTCCTTTTCAGAAGCTTCCAAACATCTTGAATGGCGTAATGCCATGGCCATTGAGTTCGATGCACTCCTTCAAAATCAGACTTGGATTCTTGTCTCTCCCTCTCCTACTTATAATCTTCTCGGATCCAAGTGGATTTTAAAGACCAAACGGTGTGCAGATGGCACTCTTGAGCGACGCAAGGCTAGACTTGTAGCTCAGGGGTTTCATCAGCAACCGGGTCTTGATTACATAGAGACATTTAGTCCTGTTGTGAAACCAACGACCATTCGCCTTCTGCTTTCTTTGGCTATTTCATCTAACTGGGCACTACACCAATTGGACATACAGAACGCCTTTCTCCACGGGGACCTTGAAGAGGATGTGTACATGAAACAGCCACCTGGGTTCGTACATCCTGATTTTCCTCATCATGTGTGTAAGTTACAAAAATCAATTTATGGTTTAAAACAGGCTCCTAGGGCCTGGTTTGCTAAGCTCAGTGATAAACTGTTGTCTTTCGGTTTCCGCAGTTCTTCTTCTGATTCGTCACTATTTATCATGCGTACACATTCGGATTGCTTGTTTATTTTAGTGTATGTCGATGATATTATTGTGACTGGTTCTAATGCATTGATTATATCTAATTTTATTACTGCTTTACGAGCATGCTTTCCTGTCAAAGACCTCGGTTCGCTTCATTATTTTCTTGGTATTGAAGTGACTCGGAACTCCTCTGGTCTTTTCCTATCTCAGTCCAAGTATATTACTGATCTGTTACAAAGAACCAACATGCATAATTCTAAGTCAGTTTCTACTCCCATGTCCTCATCAGAAAAATTGACTACTTTTGATGGTTGTTCCTTTGAGGATCCTCAGTGGTATCGTAGTGTTGTTGGAAGTTTACAGTATCTCGCTTTTACTCGCCCTGATATATCTTTTGCTGTAAATCGTGTATGCCAATTTATGCACTCTCCTCGGCTTCCCCACTGGACAGCCGTCAAACGTATTTTGAGGTATCTTAATAATACTCGATATCTTGGTCTCCACTTTTCTCCCACTTCCTCTCTTCAACTAGCTGCCTTCTCGGATGCTGATTGGGCTGGATGTTCTGATGATCGTCGATCCACAGGTGGTTTTTGTGTGTATTTTGGGAAGCATTTGATTTCTTGGGGATCCAAGAAACAACCTACTGTAGCTCGGTCTTCTACTGAAGCCAAGTACAAATCTGTTGCTAATACTGCTTGTGAGCTCCTTTGGTTGCAGTCTCTTTTAGGCGAACTTGGTGTTTTTCTTCCAGCTCCTCCTACACTATGGTGTGACAACCTTGGAGCCACCTACTTTTCTATGAATCCTGTTATGCATTCTCGGATCAAACATGTTGAGCTGGACTATCACTTTGTACGTGAAAGAGTGGTTGCCAAATCTCTTCAAGTATCTTTTGTGTCTAGCAAAGATCAGATCGCTGATATTCTCACCAAACCTCTCTCAGCAAATCGTTACTTGCAACTTCGATCAAGTCTTAACCTTACTTCAGTTCCGCTTGAATCGAGGGGGGATATTAAGCCACCAGAATTACATGGCATCAAAGACACTTCTAGAATAAATGAAAATGGTTCTGCAGAATCTTAATGTAATAAACTAGGCTAAACATGTGTCAAATAGTGTATGGTGTTAGTCTGCAAATTCTGTTATGTCAAGGTCTTTATATACGTACCTTATATTCACTGCATTGTACGTACCCGAATATACTGAATGAAGAAACAGAGTAATTTTCAGAGAATGAATTCTGCAAAGTCTTGTGTCAAACACTTGGTGTCCATATGAATTTCTTCCGATTCATTATTAGTGCACAAAATTTGCTTATACCTAACAAAACTCTGGGTGGATAGACCGCTAGAGTGTACTAACAGTTAGCATGTCGTCACGTACAAAGTCTTCTGAATTTGTAATCAATTTCTTAAAATTATGATCTAGCCGATCATCCCTCAATTTGAATTTGTTTTTTTTTTTTCATTTTAAAAAAAGTTATATTACAATATATAAAAACAAATCATGCCGCTCATTTAATCATATTTAGGCGTTTAGTCATCGATCCATCGGCTACAGGCATCAGTGCTCATGCATGATTGAGATTGCCACCTTTTTAGGGGCAAGCCTGATTAATTCATGAGAATTCTAGCATTTACGAGAATTAATTAATCTATGTGACCAAAATAATTTGCGCATTTAAAGCCAGCTTGTCATAGGCTAAATTAATTGGGTTGCACTCAATCGGGGGTTCCTTAAAGCCGCACGACGTTCCAATCATAATATTGGAGTGCGAACGTACGTTAATCAAGGCACGACACAATATTGGAGTACTACTGCGAACGTTAGTTACCAAACGAAATTATTAATGAATCAACAGATCGATCCTACCAAAAAGAAATATATATTTGCGAGGGTTAAGAAATTGAAGGTTCAACACCATCAAGGCACGCTTTTTTGTACGTGGTGTGCGAGGAGTTCAAAAGTAGATCATATCTTATATATATATATATATATATATATATATATATATATATATATATATATATATTTTGTAAGTATGCTATTTTATTGAGAACTACTTAGTTTAAATAAGACTTTTATAAAAAGTAAGTACTTACATGACAAGCTTTGGTTTAATTAAAGTTAATTAAATATTTAAAATAAAAAAAAATTATTAATATATAATCGTATAAAAGCAAATGAAATAGTACAAGTGACATTTTATTTCAATATTTTCGTATGCCCAGTGAATAGTATGGATTGCATGCATTAATACATGCAACTTATTTATCACACTAGGCTCTAGCTCACTAATGACCTTTACTGAATACAAATAGCACATATGCAATATGGTACCCAACATATATGTTTATTTATTGCATGTAAATAAACTTATAAATTGATCACTCAGTTTCATCTCATTCGTTAGATATACTTTTTAATAAAAGTATTTTATAACATGACGTAATACATTAAATTTTATTAATTTATAAATTTATTTTTATTATGTTTTTTTGACTAAAATATTTTTAAAAATAGAGGGTTATAATTAAAGATGTAGCCCTACTCACCTAAACGCTCGGATTCAGGGTTGCAAAGGCAAGGAATTCAGGATCATTCTCCAATATATCTATCTCTTTTTCATCTAAAGTCGCCCAAGCCTCAATTCCATTGCCACCTTGGACTTCGTTAAAAATTGTGAGTTTCGAGAATTCCGGACCAACTTCACCGAGAACCCCAACCCAAATGGGCTTCCCCCATCCAAAATCGATTTCATTAAAACCAAACTTGATCCAACTGGTGAACCAGAAAAAGTCTTGACATTCCTTGGGGCGAAATACCATTGCGGCAGTCTTGGTTAGGTATTCGGAATTGGCTAGAAAAGCTTCATCACCTTGCATAGATCTAAGATAATCGCCATTGATTTTCACCACGGCCTCTCTTAGTGCTGCCACCAATCCAGGCAGTTGTATCTCCATCTCTACTGAGTCTGAATTCTGATCACACGCTGCCAATACAAACAAAAAGAGATTGCCCATAGAAGAATCTGAAAAGCGTGGTTTTGTTAGTCGCCGGATGTTTACTGCTTGGGCTAGTATAGTTGGCCTGGCAAAGCCTGAAGAAGTAGCCATGGCACGTGAAGAAATAAAAGCTGACAGTGATTCGATTCGAGTTGGGTTATCAACTCTTTTACTCTTTGCTTTAGCCCTTAAAGTAGATATAGCCTTTTCACCAAAGACGAATCTCCTTGTCTTGTACTTGCCCTCGTTGAACCAAAAACTGTCAACTAAAGATGCCAAACTTTGAAGCAATAAAGGATCGTCTTGTGGAGGAAAGCGTAATGGCGATGATGCTTCAGAAAAATCAGGTTGTACTAGTTTTTGAGAAGGCCCAGTACCTGCCGTGGCTGCCCAAGAGTTGAGGAAAGCACTCGCGGTGGCTCCATCCGTGATCTTGTGTGACATGCACAGGCCGATTGCTATTCCACCACAATCAAATATGTTCACTTGAACTGCTAATTGGGCCGCTTCTGCGGGATTTGGTTCTTTGCGAAATGGATGGCATGGAAGAAACTGGTTCAACGACTCTGTTTCAGGGTGTTGAAGGAAGTCAAACATACGACAACGAACTCGAGCTTCATTGTATGGAACGCCTTCGTCGTAATGATCAATAAAGAAGTTGTTTTTGTTCCTTCCAGAAAAGGGATAGAAGCGATTCAAGGTTTCTGAGAGAGAATATTTTAAGTGGGCTGATAAGTTTTTGGGTGTCGTGAAATGAGGATGGGTCTTATTAGGGTAAAAAAGTATGAGTGGAGCATAGGTTGTGGGAGTGAGCTGATCCAAGAGAGAGAGTTTGGTAGATTTCAAATGATGAACTGCTGGTGAAGATGGTCTGATGATTTCTTTGGACAAGATGTCGACTTCCATCATCATCATTTTCTCAAACAGTATGAAATTCGATCAAGAAACCGTTGTTTTTGCATGTGATTCTTTTAAACCTCACAATATTCTGATTCACAACGCTACCTTTTATATATAGAAGTTACGACTGGGATAGGCATGATTTACACGTAAATTAACAGCGTTATGGTTGGCAGGAACATAAGGGCACCTTGAAGCTATACTGTAGCTTTCCAGTTTCCATGTGTTAAGGCACTACATGCAGGACATGCCATGCAGCAGAGGCACAGATGCAAAGCAGGCACCACATGCAGGACATGCAACGTCCCATGCAGCAGACTTGGCAACGCTCAAAACTGTGCAGGTACTGAGCATACGACAAAGCACATGCAGAACCACGCCGAGCAGGACCACCACCTTATGCAAAAGCACTCAAGGACCTCACCAGCAGTATCTGCACCAAGGCTCTCATCAAGCAACCATCTGTTATAGCAGGACCACTAACGCACCATACACTGAGATACTTGTATTCTTGCTACAGAGGAATATTCCTCTCAACTGTAATGACTATATATACTGAGGTCTTGCACCATTTGTAAAGTGTGTGAAAGAGAGGAAAGTTAATACACAAGAGAGGAGGTGTTTTAGCACCATGTCAGTACGTTAATTGTATGAAGATTTTTGGGAGTTCATTTATTAAGAAATGGAAAAAAACACCAATCATGTAGCTAGCCAAACATCACATCCATAAGAAAGCATCAATGTGCTTTTAGAAAAGATAGGGCAGGCGCTAGTTATCTCGAAGGTGTTAGATTAATTGGTTTCTAAACACCTATATTTATCTATAATCTATAATCTCTATCTATATTTATAATAAAAGTGTGCAAGTACGTATGAATAGTAGTTTAAATTGGAGTCAATTGCTTTAAATTTAGCCTTCAAGACGTTCTACGTACATAAGGTTGGTAGCTTAATCCTTGCTTCAGAAAAAGTGCGTGTGACAATTTACTATTTATGAAAGAACTAGGAAGAATTTTAACAGTTCATTAGCATTATAAACATGATTGTCTCGTGGAAAGTATGCTAGCTAGCTGGCTAGACTTCCGATATCTTCTTTTCTTGAAAAAATGTATTGAATAATGACTATATATATATATATATATATACGTGTGTGATCTATGTAATATGTGTCAACTGCAATATAGGTTGGATAACATGAGCAATACGCATGAGAGATTGATGGAGAGCATGTCTGAAGAAGAGAAGAGGTAATTAATATGGGTTTAATGCGGGCAGCATAGATTGGAGAATACGATCAAGAAATTCATGATATATCTCGTTCAAACCATGGTGTTGTAATTAAGATGAAGATGGGTTAATTTAAGTGTATACACGGAAAGGAGGTGTGGTTGTTGCCATGTATTGGAGGAGGGCGTTCTGCCTTGACAATTACTCGCCTTGTCAAAGGATATGGGTTTACAGGACGGATATAGTGACGGCAAGGGAACCTAACCCTAAAAAGTGAGTAATGGGCAAAACATCTTCAGGGCGGCCGGAATAGAGACACAAAATCGATAGAATAGCACGTACGTATAGTACTTGAGTGAGCATCAATCTAACCTACTTCTCTTGTTCATGATGATTTATTCCCCGCCCTTTAAACTTGCAGGGCTAAACAAGAATATCCCTTAAAATTCTCTTTTATCCCACTATAAGGGAATCTTTTGTTAGTATATGATTAAAAGACTTACAACAAACACAAAGCTAGATTAAACAAAATAAACCTACAAATTGATAGGGTTTCATAGAATCCGTTAGATATACTTTATAATAAAAATAATTTTACAATCTGACGTACTATATCAAGTCACATCAGTTTGTAGATTTACTTTTGTGTCATCTTTTTGTGACTAAAATATTTTCTTAAGTTGGCACTGATCAAATCTCTTATCTATATAACTCAATTAACAATTAATTTTTGTAAAATGACAAAATAGGCCGATATGTTTTTTTAGTTAATTTATCTCTCACTTATTTGTAAAAAATATTTAAGAGATATAATTATAAAGAAACCTTGGTCTTCTTTAAAAATAAAAATAAAAATAAAAAAGGACAAGACTCCAATTTTATTGATGACTTCACTTATGGATGAGGAAAATCGTGAATCACGTACCTTTAACTGGCTAGTATTTTAATAAGGAAAACATACATAATAAATTGATTGGAGCAACAAAATTATATCAACAGCGCAATACTGGTAAACCTAGTCTGTCAGTTCGAGAGGCATTAAAAAACTCGTCACTTCGACCTTTGGCCCCCTCATTTGTTAAGAGATTTGCAACTATATTAACCTCCCTAAAGACATGGTTAAAAGAAATAACCAAGGTTTGAACGAGTTGGCATATTTAGCCTCTCCCAGTAATCCCTTATTGCCCAGTAAACATCACCCTTTCCTGGCTACCAGTCTACAATGATCCTAGAGTTGGATTCAACCATCACCATTGGAAGTTGCAATTTCACGCATAACTTCACACCATATCCAAGCATGCTTTGACTTTTGCCATTATATTAGTTCCATATCCATAATAGTTAGAAAAGCCAACAATCAATTCGCCCATATATATCATTTCTAATAACTCTACCGCCACCATATTCACCTGGATTCCCAAAACAACATCCATCAAAATTCAATTTTACAAAACTAGCACTCGGCCCTAGCCACCTCACTACCTGAAATTATGGGGCTTTCGTTGTACCTATAGTGGCTAATCCAAGCTTATTCAAAATGTGTGTATCAGACTCACTAAGTTTCTTCATAGAACTAAGCTTTATCATACATTCAACAATCATACTTCTGATACGAAAACAAACACTACCTACAGCCTCAACCTTATCCTCCATATGAGCCTTGCATCTTCTCAGCCACAAGCACCAAGAGATTATAGAAGACATTAAGCCTGCAACAACACCTAATTGAGAGACTGCTTTGGCCTTACGGAACCATTTCCCAACCATACACACCCAACTTCTAGTATGTTCAAATTTAATACCCAGTATGCCTGCAAAATTTCTCCAAACTTCAAAGGCAATCTCACTAGACCATAAGATATGGTCCATAGATTTAGTGGTGGGACACCTACAGCAGTTACATTTTGTTGAACCTAAGGTTTCAAGTTTTGTGTAATTATATATTTACACATGGATTTTGATGATAACAAATGAATTCAAAGAATGAAGGAGTCTCAAACTCAATTTGTCCACACAATGGAGTCAAGCACATCAAGGAACCAAACATGAGCAAGAAGGAAACAAATTCACATTAAAGTCATAGAGAAATGTTGTAAATCCCTTAAAATTCGAAATTAAAATTAAGGCTCAAAAATTAATATTTTATCATAAAGCATTAAAATACATTTTCCACATGTGCATGAATTTTTTTTGAAAATTAAATTTGAATATTTTGAAAGATAATTGATTGTCATATTTCACATGTGCATGCCATGATTAAAGGTTTGAACTTTGAAAATATTAAAGATGATTGATTGTCATCTTTCACATGTGTATGTTTTATTTGAATAATTTCAAAAGTGATTGATGATTTTCTTGACTTATGCAAAAGGAATATATCTTTGTTTTGAAAAATTTGAAAAGTAAAGTGTGCTCCTTTTGTCATATGCAAAAATTAAAAGATTAGGTTTGATTTTTTTGAAAAGAAAAGTGTGCTCCTTTTGTCATATGCAAAAAGTAAAAAGATTAGGTTTGAATTTTTGAAAAGTGAATGATGATGTCTTTGACATGTGAATCTTTTTAAATTTGAATATGAAGTCTCATATGCCTATAAATAGATCATTTGAGAGCTTCACATTCACAACACCAAGAGCATACAA